>JAXQQM020088603.1:0-33738 GCA_034641835.2 Pinus albicaulis | reverse complement strand
CATGTCGATCATATTTTAGAAGTTGCAGGATGATATTTGTGGATGGTTGATCAAGTTGGAAAAATATATGAAATTATATTTTTAGAATATTGGGTGAAGTATATTTATAGATCGTCAATCTAAAAATAGATGCATGTCGATTATTATTAGCTCTTAATAATAATCAGACTCTAAACAACAACTTATTCTCTTGGAGCACTTCAGTTCAGTGCACAGATCTGGCACAACAGCTGACAGAAGGAATTACGCTATTCCTGAGGGTTTACTGGAGCTATTGCATGGAGGACTCAGTTAGAACTCAAGTGGCAGAGTTATGACATAATTGGGAGAAGTAGTTATGGAGTTGTATTTAGTTTAACTCAGTTAGACTCAGTTGAGCTAGTTGTATCTAGTCTAACTGATTGATACACTAGTGAGAGTGGAGTGAATAATTATTTAATTAATTCACAAATAATAACTCATTAATCAACTAAACAATACATCAGTTAACTATAGTGCATGGAAGTTTCGGTGGAGACCAGTGGAGAGATAGGTGAAAGGGAAAGATAGACTATCTGTTGTGACTATTAGTGATGCATTGATTGCATCCAACACATATTGGAGATGCCAATGACGATTGCGCAGTCAATCCAGGGGTAATTCAAATTCATTCAGAGCTATTGTTCAGTAGAGATTGCGCAGTGGAGGCAGGCTAGCAGGTGGCATAGATCAGTGCATGGATTTGCAAGATTGGGCTTGATTAGTGTATGAAGATTGTACTGTACTGAGAGCTTGTGATAAGCTTTGTATGCTTGTATGATATTGTCATATAAACTCCATGTTACATAATATATTGTTGGGGTTTTCAGCTTCAGGCTTTCCTGGTTAAAAACTGTGTTATGTGCAATTGAATATTTTTGTTTCTGCTTCACATGTGTGTGCAATTAATTTTTCCGCAAAAGATTAACAAGTGGAATAGATTCAGTATCTTGCATAAAGTTAAATAGTGTGAGATCAAGTGGATCTTGGACATATGCATGCTTAGTGCATATAATTTCTACATTTTATTGGAGAAATTTTATCTACAGTACATGAGACTGCACTACATTGAGAAGTACCACTCCAATCTAAAGTAGTTTTTGTTTCATCAAGTCCCCAAAATGGTGGTTATTTGTTATGAATCAAGATACGTCACTATCATCTGAGCTCCACCAAAGGTATATATTCAAATGATAGATTGAATAATATTAACAGAGTGATACCTATTTTGTTCTAGCGACTGGAATTTATCATCACTTTGTATGTTTAATGGTGGTTTCTAGGTACATACTAATTCCCATTAGCCAGTTGTTCATGTATCGAGCATCAACCCCATTGACTTTGGTGCTGATATAAAACCACAACAAATTATCTATGGCACAAAGTTTAAGACTAGCTAAGAGTTGTTTGGGGTTTTTAGTATTTATGTGATATAGTATTACAATACTCATTTTCCACATAATTCTAATAGGATTTTTGGCTAGGTTCACATTGCGAGTGTTGAAATAACTTTCATCAATTCTTTTTCATTACCATACGCCTAAAAAAAATATGAGTAGGTACTGAAATCGATTGAGATTTCATTCTAGTTCATATGATGGAGTACACCCATATTTGCATTCATTGGCCTCGCTTGCCAATGCTACCAATGTTACAAGTTCCAATGATTATGAAGGTGAAATAGATGAATACCACCTTGACATATTTATCCTCACAAAAAATGGCTCACTGTGTTGCTTCTATATGGATTTTAAGTGAAAATATATACCTATAGTGATATTCATTTCCTACCATTATCACCCTCAATATGTTGAAGTGGCAACCATAAGAATTCTAAGATCCTGTGTCAACTGAAGGTTTCATGCTGACATGGTTTTATTCCTTCTAGACACGTTTAATTTCCAATTAGGCATTTAATATTTATCATACTTCCAAGTGCCTTGAGCATATTGAGCACATGTATTTTGAGGATCGAAAGCCTAATATGGTTGTATGTTGCTCCATTCATGCTTAGGTCATTATAAAGTAGCGTGAATCATCGATCAAAGTTATGGTTTAACTATTTCCTTGTGCATAGGAAGTTTGCATACTTTAGAACATTCCCCCTGTATCGTCTCACTAGATGGTACCCAGAACAATTAGAAGAGGATATTCAAAACACTTGTCATGTATTTCATGGAATTTTTAAATATAAAGCTTGTTTGTGTGGAGATGGTGTTATGATTGATAACATAAATAAAACATGTAATGTAGACAATATGTGGCACCTCCATTACCTATGTGGCTCTACTCCACTTCCTGTGTGATTTGTTTCCTTAGTCATGCAAGGTAGTGGCCATGGATATTATGTTTCCTATAAAGTAAGTATTCCATGTACTTTACAAACAAGGTATTTCTATGGTTACTTTATAATATTTCAACAAGGGAGATTTTGTAGGTAAACTCAGTGCTACAGACTTCATGACAATCCTACAAAAACTTAGAAATTATGGAGCAATTCTCTAAGAGGAAGAGTTGAGACATATACCATTGTTTCTTAGAAAGATCAAAATATGTTTATTATGAGACAACAATCTGATCAATCTATACCCCGCTTTTAGAGATTTCTTGTATATGTAAGTCCTTATGATTATCTGAAGAATGTGACAAAAATAATTTTGCAAAATGAGGTTGCTACAATGCTTGTCACATATTCTTCAACACAAGGTGTCTCATGTCCACAACTCTTGCACCTTGCATCTCTTTCAGAAATACTAACATGGATATGAAAACATTTCGAAGATGTTGCTAGTTATATGGAACTTCTAGAGAAGTCCATTTATGTGTTTTCCATAGGTACATGGATACCAAAATTTATATGTTTCCCAAGCGCAACTTGAAAAAATTAATATTTAATAGGAATTACAATTAGAGAAAGGTAGAAGCACATTTGATGGTAATAATTATGGCGAACTGAGATGCCACATGTGCATATGACCTAAAACCCTCCAAGAATTAATGGAGTGTTTATGTAAACCTGGTGTCCTCTATTATGAGAGCATATTGAGCTTGCCATGTACCATGTTTCTTTATTCTAGTGGGAATTTCGGTATGACTATAACTTCCTAATTTACATTAGAGGGGGAGTTTTGAAATTCAATATGGAACAATTGACATAATTTTACATATAGGTGATTTGAATTCCTCATCAAATACAAGTTGATGATTTTCATAACATGAAAATCCTCAATGTAATATTAAATTCAATGTAGGTGTGACTTTCCAAGTGTCTTATCCCTAATTTAAAAGGTTAAGTACTATTCATTTCTTTCCTAGGCATTTGGAATACAAACAAAAATTTGGAATACTGTTCATCTGAAGACTACTAATTTTTTTGCCAGGCATTTGTTTATGCAAATGTCAAATCCAACTCTTAGAATAATGTGAAATGAATGGGTGGACTAGGCTTTTGATTTCAAATGGCTGCATTGGAATAGAAACAGAGAACGAGTTATATAAAGATGGATTTTTGGAATGCAAAATAGAGTTTGTTTCTGTTTTTAAATTGAATTATTGAGAGACCTAGCTAGACATTTGTCTAGCTAGAGAGAGAAAGAGAGGTTGAAGTGAAAAGCATAATTGAGGTAGAGGAGCACAATAAACAATTGTAAAGGTGTAGACACAAAGAAGCGAAAAGAGATAGGGAAAAGTTTTAGAAACATTTTATTCTACTAGCCCCATAGGTAGTGGGAAAATATTTATTGACAAAATTCTTTCTGTTACTAAATATGTCTAAAAATAATGTAATAGTTGAAGGGAAAACTATTCTACTTACTTTTTTTTAAAGATAATGTTGTTTCAAAAACCTTTTATCCTATAAGAAATATGTGTAAAGATAATGTAATAGTTAAGGGGAAAACTCTTCCACTTACATCTTATTCTCTTATTTCAATAAAATTTCCACCTCAACTTTTACCCAAAGACCTAAACTAGTAACAAAATCTTTTACCTAAAGACTTAAACTAGTAAAAAAATGAAATACTAAATCCACACAATCTAATCAATGATTATTGAAACATATTATCCTTACCCAATATATTATGCCCAATATTGTATACAATATAACAATTATTGTGATTGATTTTTTATTTTCTTACCTCACTATAAGCTGAGCTCCACCAAAGGTATATATTTAAATGATAGACTGAATTTTATTAAACGAGTGATACCTATTTTGTTGTAGTGATTGGAATTTATCATCACTTTGGATTTTTAAGGGTGGTTTCTAAGTATATAATAATTCCCATTAGCCAGTTGTTCATGTATCGAGCATCAACCCCCTTAACTTTGATGCTGATATAAAACCACAAAAACTTATCTATGCCACAAATTTTAAGACTAGCTAATAGTTGTTTGGGGTTTTTAGTATTTATGTGATATATTATTACAATATTCATTTTCCAAATCATTCTAATAGGAGTTTTGGCTAGGTTCATATTGCAAGTGTTGAAAAAACTTTCATCAATTCTTTTTCATTACCATAGGCCTAAAAAAGGATGGATAGTTATTGAAATTGATTGAGATGTCATTCTAGTTCATATGATGGAGTACACCCATATTTGCATTCAATTGGCCTCTCTTGCACATGCTGCCAATGTTACAAGTTCCAACAAGTATGAAGGTGGAATAGATGAATACCACCTTGACTTATTTATCCTCACTAAAATTGGCTCACTGTGTTGATTCTATATGGATTTTAAGTGAACAGATTAGGTATATTGATATTCATTTCCTACTATTATCACCCTAAATATGTTGAATTAGCAACCATAAGCATGCTAAGTTCCTGTGTGAACTGAAGGTTTCATGCTAACATGGTTTGATTCCTTCTCCTCACGTTTAATTTCCAATTAGAAATTTAATCTTTATCACACTTCCAAGTGTCTTGAGCATATTGAGCACATGTATTTTGAGGATCGAAAGCCTAATATGGATGTGTGTTGCTCCATTCATGCTCATGTCGTTATGAAGTAACATGAATCATCGATCAAAGGTATGGTTTAACTATTTCCTTGTGCGCAAGAAGTTTTCATACTTTAGAACATTCCCCTATATCATCTCACTAGATGGTACCTAGAACAATTAGAAGAGGATATTCATAATAGTTGTCATGTATGTCATGGCATTTGTAACTATAAATCTTGTTTGTGTGTAGATGGCGTTATGATGGATAACATAAATAAAACATGTAATGTAGAAAATATGTGGTACCTCCATTACCTATGTGGCTCCGCTCCACTTCCTGTGTGATTTGTTTCCTTAGGCAGACAAGGTAGTGGCTCTGGATACTATTTTTCCTATAAATTAAGTATTCCATGTACTTTATGAACAAGGTATTTCTATGGTTCCTTTATAATATTTCAACAAGGGAGAGTTTGTAGGTACGTTCAGTGACATAGACTTCATCACAATCAGACCTACAAAAAATTAGAAATTATGGAGCAATTATCTAAGAGGAAGAGTTGAGACACATACCATTATTGCTTGGAAAGATCAAAATATGTTTATTAAGAGACAACAATCTTATCAGTCTATACCCTGATTTTAGAGACCTTTTGTATATGTAAGTCCTGATGATTATCTGAAGGGTGTGACATAAATAATTTTGCAAAATGAGGTTGCTACAATGATTGTCATATATTCTTCAACACAAGGTGTCTCATGTCCACAACTGTTGCACCTTGCATCTATTTCATAAATACTAACATGGATATGCAAACATTTCAAACATGTTGCTAGTTCTATGACACTTCTAGAGAAGTCCATTTATGTGTTTCCAATAGGTACATGGATACCAAAATTTATATGTTTCCCAGGTGCAACTTGACAAAATGAATATTTAATAGGAATTACAATTAGAGAAAGGTAGAAGTACATTTGATGGTTCTAATTATGGTGGAATGAGATGCCACATGTGCATATGATCTAAAACACTTCAAGAAGTGATGGAGTGTTTAAATAAACCTAGTGTCCTCTATTATGAGAGCATATTGAGCTTTCCATGTACCACATTTCTTTATTCTAGTGGGAATTTTGGTATGGCTATAACTTCCAAATTTACATTAGAGGGGGGGTTTTGAAATTCGATATGGAACAATTGACATAATTTTACATATAGGTGATTTGAATTCCTCCATCGAATACAAGTTGATGATTTGCATAACATGAAACTCCTCAATGTAATATTAAATTCAATGTAGGTGTGACTTGCCAAGTGTCTTATTCCTAATTTCAAAGGCTAAATACTATTCATTTCTTTGCTAGGCATTTGGAATACAAACAAACATTTGGAATATTGTTCATCTGAAATACTATTCATTTTTTTGCTAGGCATTTGTTTATGCAAATGTCGATTCCAACTCTAAGAAGAATGTGAAATGAATGGGTGGACCAGGCTTTTGATTTGAAATGCTTGCGCTGGAATACAAACAGAGAACGAGTTAAATAAAGATGGATTTTTGGATTGCAAAATAGTTTTTTTTTTTTTTTTTAAATTGAATTATTGAGAGACCTAGTTAGACATTTGTCTAGCTAGAGAGAGAAAGAGAAGTTGAAGTGAAAAGCGTAATAGAAGTAGAAGAGCACAATAAACAATTTTAAAGGCGTAGACACAAAGTAGCGAAAAGAGACAGCGAAAATTTTTGTAAACAATTTATTCTACTAGCCCCATAGGTAATGGGAATATCTTTATTGACAAAATTATTTACGTTATTAAATATGTCTAAAAATAATGTAATAGTTGAAGAGAAAACTATTCTACTTACCTTTTTTTTTAAGGTTTTGTTGTTTCAAAACCTTTTATTCTATATAAAAAATATGTGTAAAGATAATGTAATAATTAAAGGGAAAACTTTTCCACTTACATCTTATTCTTTTATCTCGATACAATTTCCACCTCATCTTTTACCCAAAGACTTCAATTAGTAGCAAAATGAGAGACTAAATCCACACAATCTAATCGATGATTATTGAAATATGCCCAATATTGTATACAATATCGTGATTATTGTGATTGATTTTTCGTTTCCTTACCGATAACCACCACTATAGATTCTTCATTTTTTTTTGAAAGACCGCAAAAAAACGAGTGTTTAGCCACCAACTCTACAATATTCAATTTCACTACAGGGTATATATAAGAGAGACGGCCACTTCATAACCAAGAATATATACGCTGAGACCACCGCAGCCCTTTACTTCGTGTGAACGTGGTGTACTTTCTCTGCAACAGCCTTTGAAAAGCATTGGAGTCTAACAGAATCCGCGAAATTCTTCCAAATTTTTTTATTCTCACGCTATAGTAAATTTAAATTAATACAATCAACTCACCTTATGCTTTATCAAAGTCAAGTCGATACGGACAACTCACAAGATTTAATGGACCGGGCCTTAGAAGCTGATCACACTGCGCCTGTTTTTATTGTAGAAATTTGCACCCAATTTTTTCGGTCAATACATGCATTTCCTTTCCTGCATCAATTTTCCAACACGAGCACCATTTTTCATTGGAATTTTAGAATAGTGTCATTTCCTCTCCATTTGGGAAGTTTATTGCATCACTCACTCTGATTACTTTTTCATTTTTGAGTTTAGAGGTTTATTCTGCAGTCCAATATGATGTGTAATGGTGTTTCTCTCTAAAATTGAAATTGGTATGTAGACCAAAATAAATATCTTTTAAATTTTAAAAAAAATAAAAAATAATTTAAATAATGTAAGCTCATAAAAAAATTTATACGTTAAGACATTGGATCTCTCTCAGCTCATTTTAGATCCACATTTAAGATTGATCTATGCTGGTTCTACATCCCATTACTAGGGAGATGCCTAAGTTTGTTTGTATGTGCCTTTTAAAATAAAATAAAAAATAAAAAATTATATTCTAAATAGAAAAATAATGTTGCCTATAATTAAAAATAAATAAATATGTTGTGTGAATAAAATATTTAAATATTATACTTTATGTGCATATCAACTTCATATATATCACTCAACAGGCCAAGCGGGCTAAAGGCTAAGCGGTCTAAAGGCCAAGCGGGTTTTAAAAGGCAGCACTCAAAAACGTACCACCTCATTACGCTTAGGATCATTGTCGAGGAATGTCGCAATGATAAATCCAATCTCTTCTGTTTCTTTGTGGAGTTTAGAAAGGCTTTCGATATGGTTCCTATAAATAACCTATGGAATAGATTAGAAGAGATAGAAACATTCCTTTCGAGCTAAGAGCGGCCACTATAAGGTTATATGACAATGTAATTGCCAAGTTAAAGAGCAATGATGGGTGGTCGAAAGATATTAAGTGTAATATCGAAGATAAACAAGGTTGCCCCCTCTACCCTACCCTATTTGGCATTTACATCGACAAGCTAGAAGGTTGTTTAGAAGAAGCAGGATGTGCTGGCACGATCTTAGCTGGAATAGTCTTCATCCTTCTTCTCTATGCTGATGATATTGTTCTTCTCGCAAGGTGCCCATCTGATCTTGATAAGCAACTTAGACTTCTTAAGGATTTCTGCTCTGTGAGGTGTATCTATTCATAACAGTAAGACAAAAGTTATGATTATCAAATCAGAAGGGACCACTTCCTTCATTTTAACATGTGTAACAAACAGTCAACTTGGAGAGTATCTGCCCTCACATTTGAGATTGATATTATGCAACTCCATTGAGCCTTAGCATTTGAAAAGGATTAATGGGGGGTGGAAAGCATTTTGGTCTTTGAAAATAATTGTAAAATGAAAAACCTGTGTGGGATGGTTTGACTGTTACTTTTAAATTTATTACATCACATATGGAAGCATCTTATATGGATGTATGGTTTGGGACACGGCGTCATGAAGATCATGGAGAAAGATTAATAGTCAAAAAACGTTTTCTCTTTGATATAACCTTAAAATTAAAGCAATACCTATATTTATACGCTTATAAAAATTAGGTATTTCCCTATCGTGAAGAACCTAGGTAGCAGTGACACAACATATGAAACACAAGCTAAATAGCATAGGAGACCGTAGACTTCCTAAGATAGCTTTAAATTCCAGCCAAAACCACCTAAGGCTTAAATGAGGTTGGTGTAAAGACAACAGGGCCTGGTTAAACCATTGGGAGATCGACGAGAATGTTTCATTGTAAAACGTCAATAACATTAAAAAAATTGCTACTTCTAAGTTCAAAGAAAAAAATCCGGTGTGAGAAAGATCAAGCAACTAAAAGAAAATTAAGGTATTATAAGGAGGTCATCTACCTAGCAGAAGATATCAAAGTATCTCTCTGTTTTAACTAGCTCAAAGAAGAAAATTAATATATCCAAGATTAGAATGAACTCTCATGAGCTCCATAGTGAAACAGGTCGTTGGACAGTTCCTAAAACACCATGGATGGAAAGGATCTTCCATCTCTGTGAGAATATTAACATCAAGGATGAAAATCACTTCCTCTTAGAGTGCCCCACGTACAACCACATTAGAGCTCAATTTCATAATCTTTGTTGCAATACTGGCCTTCCTAGCCTTTTAAGATGTCAAAATTATAGTGAGCTCGAGAGGCTTCTTTCCAAGCTTTTTGAGCATAGAAATAAAATCTTAAATCAAATTAAATAAGTCTTTTCTTTAGGTCTGATAGACCAAAGATTGGTCTTAGTGGAAATTAACTATCATCATCATCATCATCATAGAGAAAAACAAATTAAGTTTTTATTGTTAAAATTTTTATTTGGTATTGAAATCACAAGCTTGATGAGTAACCCGTGCACAATCTAAGTGCCCTAGGGTTTTTTAGTGTGTTGAATCCATATATAGAGTCAAAAAAATAGTTTAAATAATACAAATCAATATTTCACCTCGAATTTTTCCATGTTGCGGCAAGTAAAAAAATTAGCACTAAAGACAACTCCAAATAAAATTATATAACCCAAAATTATATAAAAATTATTTTTTAATATAATTGAATTTAATTTAAGACTTAAACAACAACAATAATAATAGTTTAGTAAAGATAAAATGTCTAATATTTACTTCTTTTTTTAAGTTCTTCATTGGTGAGGCTACATAATGGTTATGTCCAAGAATAACAACCAAATATCTAAGAGTGCTTTAACCAGATTACCTTCTATCCAAGACCTGGTGGTATCCTAATATTTACTTTTGAAATTAAATATATATTTTTATTTTAAGCTTCATATTTTCTTCCTTTTTAATATTTAATATGTTTTGGATTAATTTCGACAAAAAATTAAACTTCCACTCTATAAATAAAAAATTTAGATCTAGCCTCATCATTAAGTTTCTATTTTTTATTATATATATGTTTAATATTAGGTGTCCTTTTGATCTTAATAAGAAACTAAGACTTCTTAAGGATTTTTGCTCTACCATGGGTATGATTGTTAACACTCACAAAACAAAAGTTATGATTATCAAATCCAGGAAGGACACTTACACTAATTTTGTGTATGACAATAGCAACTTGGAGGAAGTGTCTTCTTACAAGTACCTATGCATTGATATTCATCACAAGCTCAACTAGAACTATAGCATTGAGAAAAAGATTAATGGAGGGTGGAAAGATTATTTTGGTCTTGAAAATAATTGTAAAGTAGAAAACCTTGTGATGTGGGATAAAAAGAAGCTCCTCTTTGAAACTTTATTCACTCCTATTATCTTGTATCGATGTGAGGTATGGTGTTGCAGCATATCTATAGAATCTTGGAGAAAGATTGAATAGATACAGAAGTGTTTTATAATGTATAACCTCAAAATTAAATTCAATACATCCTCTCCTATTCTCCTTATAGAAGTGGGTCCTTCCCCTATGAGAGCCTAGCTATGACTAGGATCCTATTGTACAAGAACATAATCAATGACATGGGAGACCATAGACTTCCTAAGCTACCTTTAAATTCCATCCAAAACCACCCTAGGCTCAAATGAGTTTGGTGATGATGATGATGATGATGATGATGGTTACATCCACTGAGACCAAATTTGGTCTATCGAACCTATAATTTTATTAGTTCTTAATTGTCTGGCTTCTCATCTTTCTTGGCAAGATTGGTGTTGTAGCTTTCTTTTTCTTCTCTTTGGTCTTCCAACTTCCTTTATCTTGCACCTCCTTTATCTCTTCCGATTCCTGGGACACTGGTGTCTTATCTTAGGGATTTGGGAGATCTACTTTGCTGCAAAATGAAGATTTATTTTGCACAGTATTCAAATCCTCATAATTGTTGATGCTTGAGGGGTTGTTGAGTTCATTTTTTTATTGTTGGGCGGGGCTTTCCCCCTTCTTGTCTTGAGGGTTGTTTCTTTCTTGCTTGATTTCTTGCGATTCAAAGTTTTTTGGAGAATATTCTTCCTTGATGACAGTGTAATGTTCCTTTTGTGCTCCTTCCCACCATGTAGATCTATGGTGATTCTTTCTAGCATATTTTTTCTGGGAGATTTTTGGGAAATTTTTGGCTAGATGACATGTCTCAAAGCAGGATCGACATCTGAAGAGGACACTTTCATAGTCGAGTTTTTGGTTCCATACATATTCTTTGATTGTTAGGAGTATTTCAGCTGGGAATCTAGCACTAAAGTCCATTTCTACATAGATGCGTGCATTGGTGGTTCTGACATATTCCTCTGTTTCTGGGCACCTACAGTAAAATTTCCAATTTTCATTTCCAATGCATTTTAGTGAGGAGAGATTCTGGAGATGCAAAGGTAGGTTTGGCAATCTGAACCAAAATGGTGTTGAGGTTATGACTGTTGTTGAGGGATCAAATGATGGGTTCCATGGCTTCATGAATAGGCCCGATTTTTCCCAAAACCAAGGGCCAAAATCTAAAGCGCCTTGTCTGCTTTCAGAGTTTTCGAAATATACTATAAAGAAACCCTTAGCATAGGGGTAGATATTAATGTCATAAGAAATTATAGGCTTCCATACCTCCGAGATCCAATTATGGAGAGCTGTCAGCCGCGGCCAAAAACTATTAAACCGTTAGATTAAGGAACTTTCAGAAAACTTGAAGGCCTCATCCAGTGAGGCCTTGACCACCTACACAATGGGAGCTGGGGATTCACTAATAATATGGGCAGGATCTTGACTCTCAGAGGCAGATGGAACTGGGCCAAAAATTATCTTCGTGAAGCTGGGATCCATACTAGACCAAAAAATATAATGGAAGAGATTTCACACAGCAGACCCAAAAGTTTTTAAATACTTTGCACCGCAGACCCGAGAGATGAATCAATATAGATGAGGGTTTTTAAATACCTCGCAACACATGCGAGAATTCACATAGAATATACCTCGCACCACAGACTCGAAATGTATCACGTGAGATTTCACACAACAGACCCAAATTTTTTTAAATACTTCGCTTGCGGAAGAGATGCAAAAATATGTGACGAAATGAAAAAATATCTCCACGCCTGATATCTAGTTGGTTCAATGGAAGAACAATGTTCACAAAGTAACCTGAGAAGGCACAATATTCACAATGTTCAACGATTCATTGCCAACCTTCGGCAAGGATGATCGTGTGACCCAATCGTTCGAAAACTAAAATAGAAAGCATTCAGGATTTCAGTTTGAGGGGAACAATATTCACTAAGGAAGCTCAGAAGACCCAATTATTTACTGCCAACATTCACAGATAGCACAACACAATCAATCGGAAACTAAAGCAGAAATTTCTTAATCGATCATGTGGAGGCTTGCCTAGATTGATCCTTAAAATCTATAGAGATCCAATTCCTCTGGATTAGAAGTCAAAGTGAGAAAAATGAATTGTTGCATCTGAAACTATTTTCGAAGACGGGCCGTTTCCAAACCCTAACTCACATGACTCACATCCTCCATTCACATGAGGCTTCGCTCCTTCACTCATGTGCTTAAAGTGGCGAGAGTCACGCAGGTCAGATGTTAGTAACATGAAAAATGGTACTTCACTCTTGTAGTTAAAGATAACAGGGCCGGTTAAATCATTGGGACGGGAGATCACAAAATTTTGTATTGAAAGATATTATTAATAACATTAAAAATATTGTTACTTCTCAAGTTCAAAGAGAAAATGTGGTATGGGAAAGATTTAGAGGCTAAGAGAAAATTAATATATTATAAGGAGATCATGAACCCTATCAGAAGATGAAAATATCTCTCTATTTTAACTATCTCAAAGAAAAAATTAACATAACCAAGATAAGAACGAACTCTCATGAGCTCCATAGTTAAAATCGTATTGTTGGTTAGGTCCTTAAAACACCATGGGTGGAAAGGATCCTCATCTATGTGAGAATATGAATTTTCAAGATGAAAATCACTTCCTCTTAGAGTGCACCGCATACACCACATTATTAGATCTTAGTTTCATAATCTTTGTTGCAATATCGACCTTCCTAGCCTTTTTTAACATGTCAAAATGTAGTGAGCCCATGATGCCAAAAGCCAATCTCTCCGAGCATAGGCACTCCATTTTAAACAAAATAAATAATTCGCTTTTTAGTCTCAGAGCAAAAAGTTTAGTCTTAGTAGAAATTAACCACCAAGATCATCATCATCATCATCATCATCATATATATATATATATATATATATATATATATATAATTCTTTTCTTCTTTTATTTTAATAAAGAAATTGTAGATTAAAATTAAATATTAAACATTAATATTATATTAACATTAAATCAAATTGTTTTGATGCTTACCGATAATGTAAGCATTATATATATATATATAATAAATAATTTTTTATATTCACTAAATGTATAATATTTATGTTCAAGAATTTCTAGATTACTCACATTAGAATTTTTTATTAGACAAGAAAAATGTCTAATGTGAGTGTTTTGGAAATTCTCCAATATAATTGCTTTCTCAGAAAAACCTCCTATCAATATTTATTTTTTAATATTTAAAAAATATTAACAATAATTTAAAGAAAATGAACTTTTTAAGATTTATTCTTGTAACAAATATGAAAACTAAAATATTTATATTTATTTATTTTCCTCCACTTATGTTAAGTCAATAAAATCTTTTTAAATAAAGACAAATCAACTAAGTCTCTCACTAACATTGACAAATGTTAATAAAAATATTAGGGTAAAAGAAAAACTCAATTTCCTCTTTATCAAAGAAATTTCCCCCAAATTTCTTACTCCTATACATTACTTATTTCAAATCAATACATTCATTTTCCTCCACCTATATAAATTCAATGCACTCACTTTCATAAATTCAAGTTAATATGAGAAATTCCCTCTATTTTCCATCCCAATAAAGTTAAGTCAATATGAGTCCTTCACAAGCATTGACATTGTATATTAAAACCATTAAAGTTCTAGAAAATTGTATTTTTCACTTTATTGAAGAAACTTCCCTTGAATTTCTTTGACTCTTACTTCACTTATGCCCAGTCAACATATTCATTTCAATAAAGTTAAGTCAATACGATTTCCTCATAAGCATAGATAAAGTATAATACAAATATTAGAGTCCCAATATAATGTAGTTTTCTCTTTACTAAATAAATTTCCTCCAAATTTGTTACGAGTATGTTTTATTTATGCCAAATCAATACACTTATTTCCCTACACTGACCTCAATTCAATACACTAATTTTAATAAGTTGATATGAGCAACTAACTCCCTTTCTCCATCCTAACAATTCAAGTCAATATGAGTAACTCATAAGCATTCATATAGTTGAATAAAAATATTAAAGTTGGAGAAAAATGTAATTTCATCTTGTTCAAGAAAGTTATCCCAAATTTCTTTGTCCTTAAGCTCCACTTATATTAACTTAATATATTTATTTTCCTCCACTTATGTTAATTAGATACATTATTTAAATAAACTCAAGTCAATATGAGTTCGTAACAAGCATTGATGAAGTCTAATAAAAACATTAAAGTCTAAGAAAAATGCAATTTTCACTTTGTTGAAGATTTTCTCCCAAATTTCCTAGCCCTTATGCTCTAGTTAAGTTAGGTTAATATATTTATTTTCCTCCACTTACGTTAAATTTTAGAAACAAAAGGGTTCATTTGACTTGTGCCTTAATCAAATCGAGAAATTTGAATTTCCACATAACCAGGATGACTTGAGTTGCAATTAGCAGGAGTGACATGGAAAAGTCACTTAGTTAAGTCAGTCAATTCCAGTTTGTGGGCAAGAAGTAGAGTTGTGCATGAGTTGATTTCTAAGATCTAGCTATCTGGTGGAGTTATAGTTAGTGAAACTTAACAATCTGAGCTCTAGTCATGAATAGAGACAATGGGAGTTCAGTTGAGTACTTGTAACTGTTGTTAACTCAGTGATATATTAGTCAAATAGTAAATTTCCTAAAAATAGCCCTATTCATGCATGGAATTCGAATTTCCTAGTTTAGTGGAGGAAAAAGGCATCGGTGTAATATTTATTATATACTAGTGAGTGTACAGTGTTTGCATGTAGTAGGTGAACTAATTTCCTCAAGAATTGTGCAAGGAAATAGGATCTTCCTATTATTTAGGAGTAGGAATTGTGCAAGGAAATAGGAGGAATTTCGAGGCATATTTTGGCTAAGTGTTGGTCAGAGTAGGAGATCAATATTACAGTGGAGGTTGAGCTTCAAGGATTGAAGTTGTCATTGTAACTGATCATTGTCTCATCTGATATAATACAAACAAAGGAGAGATGTATTCCTAGTTGGCTTCCCCTGTAAAAATATTGTTTTCATCGTGATTGAATGATTGCATGTGTTTCTATTGTGTGTTTTCCATTCGATGGATTGAGCAGAAAAAAATTGTTTCTATTGATTTCAGTCTGATTTCATCAGTAGTTGCAAATTTTAAGTAATTTCTACAACTTATGTCAATTCATTAAAATAATTTTAAGAAATTCAAGTAAATATGAGCCCCTTACAAGAATTGATTGTAAGTTTTAATCTTATACAAAAATTACCTACAAACAAATTCTTAAAATATAAAAATATACAATGGTTAGAACATAAAACAAATATACACAAATATTTTCTCCTGTATCCCAAAACCGGGAATACCATATTGAACTTTCATTATTTTGCTTTCAATGTTACAATACATCTATATACATGTCGAAGCATTCATAAACCCTAATCCATTAACCTTGGATTGGAACATAATTGTAGTTCCCTTGACCAAATATACAAAATACCATGGATAAAAAACCATCATGCCCAAAACCATGGGTACGTCTGCCCACCAACTTTGGGTTTTCCCCCCATCCTTGGGCCCGCCAAACTATTATGGGGTCCACGCATGGGGATAGCCATGGAAAGAATATAACACACTCAACATTGATAGATTTTGATTCAAATATTAGAGTACCCGAAACATCTAATTTTATTTTTATTGGACAAATTTACCCCAAATTTCTTCCCCCTATGCTTTATCCATGTCAAATAAATATATTTATTTCCCTTCACTTATGTAAATTCAATACACACATTTAACTAAATTCAACATAATATGAACAAGTCACATTAATAATTATAATATAACATATTAAAATATGAAAATAAATATTAATTATATTTTTTCTGAAATTTAATAATCCTAATATATATATATATATATATATATATTTGAATTCAATACCTTTGGATGAAAGAATCTTTCACCTTTGCGATAATAAGAGGGTTGAGAATGAAAATAACATTTTTTACTTTCTCAACACGATGGACACTGAAATAAAGTTGTAATTTCTATAACTGTTGATTTAGATTCAGAGCATCGATCTCACCTTGGTACAACTTAATATCAACCTTCACTTCGATTTTGAACACGGGATATAAATTATTCATGACTCTCGAACTTGGTTGATCCTTTTCGGGTCCTTTCTCCAATAGGTTCTTTATTTCTTCCCAACATCCTAATCTCCTGTCTAATCTATCCTCTACATGAAAACCTGTGTCTTCTTAAATTGTCGAAGATTATTTCTCAAGCCTTACATGAGGATATTTACATTATGATTTATATTCATGACTTGTGCTTCCATTTGTGAAATATTTTCCTCTGTAGGATCATGAGTGATATTCATAGATTCGTTGGCCATGACTAGGGTTTCACTACTTTTGGCTTAGCTGATATAGATCCCTTACAAAACTCCAAAATATACTCAAATAATATTGCTCTGGTACCAATATGATCCATAAACAACCATGGATACTACATTGAACAATTCATCACAACATATATGATAAAATTATATTTAGAGAAATATGAAATATACACTATTGTGGTTTTATTTCTCTTTAGATTTATGTATCTATTTATAACAATTGAGTATGCATGGAATTTAAAATTATGATGAAAATAGAGAACAATGAAATAAAAACTCACAAACCACGATTTGACATAAGATATAACCTGAGAGACCATTTCGAGAGAAAACCCAACTGGAAGGTAAGGTTGCTTTGCTCTCTTTCTCTAAATAGAAAATTGCTACGATTACAAAGAATTATGGCTTGTAGCTCGTGGGATACTATACTGTACAAATCCTATCTGTTTTCTCTATATCCTATCCCGCTTAGCTAGTTTTGCTCATATTTGGAGCAAACACACTACAAAATAAAATGGAACCCCTTTTCCTCGTAGTGGCTTTGCTATAACACAACCTAATAACCTACTAGTTGTTACGTTTGAATACCTCAAATCTTAACTAAAGATACAATATGGACTTTTTTAGAGTCTTCTACATGGCTATCCAATTTTTACATGAATAGATGGGGCTGATGTGGCATCCTCTCTAATTATGGTGGTGGAAATAGGAAGGTCAACTTTCGAGTGGAAACAAATTTATATACAAACTTTGATTGATGTGATTATTGCACTATTGGAAAGATATGAGTGTATAGAGTATGAAGAAATTTTTTTGCACTATCAAAGAAAAAATTTTCCCCCAAAAAACATCATTCCATGCCTCAAAATGCTCCATGAACGATTCAGACCCCAATTTTCCAAACTAGGTCACATTGGTAAAAATGGTCTCGTAAGCATATTCCTCCACTTTTTCTACTCTGAAAGAATTGACATGGATGAAAAACAACATAATGATGCAATTTGGATCATATATCAAACTTTTCATCCTTTTACGCTCAAGAATTTGAAATTATATGCCAAATCATCTACAAGTCATTGTATACCCACAATATGCTAACAAATGGTCAATGTGGTTTTTTTATTGAATCACTAGACATGATGAAAAAATACAACATGAAACTTGAGCTTACAATACCCTATATCAGTTGCAAAAATACTTGAATTATTTAGGGTAAAACACGTTCTAAGTGATTCATGAAATTTTGAGTCACTCATCATAAGTTACCTTCTTGTAACCTCTGAGAATTGATTAAAAACTAAACCCTCCCTTTTTTTTTTACCATATAAAAATTCACTAACCTTGGGATAAATTTGGTCTTTCAAATGTTTAAAAGACATGTAAATTTTTATATCAATCAATATGAAACCCTTCTAAGTGCTATAACTCTTGCTTCAACAAAATTTTTTGCATAACTATGACATGTCAATTCTTTGTCCCTAAAATGAAACAAAAAAATTATACCCAAACAATTTCAAGACAAATTGATTTTAAATACTTTTGAGGAAAATTAGTTTTTTGTTTGTTTTCAAAATGTTATTTTAAGAACAAAAATTAATTTCTAATTGGTAATGAGAACGTATTTTATTTTCATTAAATATTTCCTGAGTGGGTTTACTATGAGATCATGTTTCGATATTCATCTTTTTCCTCATACATCACTTATATAAAACTAAAGATTTCATTTAAATTCCCTTAAGCACATATTATTCATGTTTTAAGTTCATTTTCATACAATTTCTAGCTAAAATTGATGGTTTTGAGATGTCAAATACATACTTGTTCCCTTGCTCCTTCACAATTAATTTTTGGGTGTTTCTCTTCCATGAGTTTTTCCCTCTCTATGTTGAAATAATGACAATGGACTCATGGTATTATTTGAAACTCATTTCTATGTGTGCAATGGTGAATTTGTGTTTCCCTTTTTACTACAAAATGCATAGTGCTCAAATCACTAGATAACTCTTTTTGCAAACATAATATTTGTATCTGAATTTGGTTATAACCAAATACCAGGAGGGCTTCACTAGGGGATAAATACCATACCACGTGCATTCATATTGGGGGACACATACTGAGGAAAAAAAGACATAATATATTAGAGGATATATAGGGGGCAAAGGGTTTTTATATTCGCAGGTGTTATTACTCTCCCCAACTTCCTAGGCTTAAATTAGGAGTGAAGAAAGATAGCCACAAACCAAATTTTAGCTAGGTAGCTAGCCCTACCTAACCAGAGAGGGCTCTCTCTATGTCATTTTTTAAATATTCAATAAATGGCTGAGTACCATAGGATTTTAGGCCAAATATAAATTAATTTGTTTTAGAATTTTTTTAATGATTTGTTTGATGGATAAAATTTATAATCAATGAAGCTAAAACTGATTTCAAAGACTGTATTTGCAGAAAAATGAGCAAGGAAAGATAGGCAAACTATTTAAGCACATTTAACTTGTCATTGGTGTATAGTGGTAGAAAAGAGAGAGGTCTGAATGAGAATTTTACTGAATTTTTTCATTAGATGAAAAGGAACATTGTAAAAATCTTAATAAATAGAACATTTAACTAATTTCTACTCATAAACTGATAAGATTTTACACAGAAAATGGAATGGAAATGAAATAACATAGAAAAGGCACAGTGCTCAATAAAAATATCACATGAATCTCACACAATTGCTGCAACTCCTTTAATTTTCATTAATAGCAGGTCCATAGTTATACATAGAGCTTCAGAACTCGATTATCCAACAGTAATACTTGGTACAATGAAGTATTTATAGAAAAATAAAATACAATTATTACATTAAAGGCTATCCAAACTGATAGTGCTTTATTTGCTAAATAATTCTAACTGTATCATGGAAATAAGTTACATCTGTTGTGTTGGTGCTGGCTGTAACTGAAAACTGTTGCTGAAGAGGATAATCACAGGTTGTGCTAGCTGTCAGTTGACTACTCATCTGGAAAAATTTGAATTTTCTTCTTTTGCTAATTACTCTTGAAACTCACATAATTTTTCACAACGCTCTTCATCAGGGATAACTAATTTAATTACCCTGCGGTAAATTTCATCTTCTTCAGTGTATTTGGAAAAAGTGGGCTTCACCACAAAGACATGTTTGATTCCATACTGAATGTAAATTTCATTTCTTAATGCTCCCAATATTTCCTTTCCTGTTAATGTGCCCTTTATATTTGAAAACTTAGTGGTATCCCTCGCAGCCTCTTGAATTCTTTTTCCATATTCATCTCTGGTCATCAATTTATCATTAATTACAAAAAGAGAAGGCAATCCTTTTTATGTTAGAGACTTTATCCTGCTGAAAAGTCTTTGAACTGTAACCTCCAGACTGTGACATTTGTCTTCGAGTTGAAGAATCCAATTCTTCTTTGTCAACACTTTCTTCACTTCAATGATGGTTTTTGTTCTATCATCAATGGCAAATTCATCCAACTCATACCTGTTCTTTTAATTCAGAAATCTAATGATATTTTTTTCTATGGTAGGCTTGTCTCCCAAGTGTTGTTTGATTGTTGTAATGGCTGCATTTTCCTTTTGTACCATCTCGTTTTTCTCAAAAATGAATTGTATACTTGGACAAATTTCAGTGATAGACTCTTTGATTCCTTCCCATATAATCTCTTTACCTGGACCAAAGTGTTACCAATGGAAGATTCTTTTTTCTCTTTTTGAAGCCTTTCAATCAACGTTTTTTCCCTCTGTGCTTCAGCGGCATGTGAACTATCAATATTATCTTTCTGTAATTGTAACAATTATACCTGATCCTGCAACTTTTTGATCTCCTCTTTTTGAATAGATATGCTTTGAACTGCTTTGGTAAGCTGTTCAACTCCATCTGTAGTGCTTTCTGTAGAAGTTTGAGCTATAGGAATGGTTGCTAGTGGCACTGCCTCTAAAGGGACTTTTGATGTATTCATCGCTGCTTCATTTTCCTTGATCATCTTTTCTAACTCTGATTCCATCTGTTCTAATTGAGAATTATGCTCCATTATCAACTTCATCAAATCTGTCTTATGAGTTTAATTTTCTTCAATATCATTTGACAAAGGTTCTTCTGTAGCTGGAATTTTCAATTGTTTCCTCAATGCTACTATATCAACATTTTGATTCTTGATGATCTCTTCAATTGCATTCACATTGGATGAATCATATCCAATATTTACCACCAAGTCTTCTAAGGTTTTGATTCTTCTATTCTTTTCAAATGAAGATACCTTCTCCAATTTCAGCTGTGACTGTAAATTTTCCAGTGAAACCTGTAGTTTTGATAAACTTAATGCAGTATTAGTGAGAGTTGATGAAATCATCTCATGAGTTTTCTTATGTAGCTATATTTGGTCTATTGGATGAATTTATTTTGTGTCAAAATAAAATGTAGCCCTTTTATAATCTTCCTCTGACTTTGGCTGTGGGATCTGTGCTTGAAGAAATGCATAATGCATTTTTCCCTTTTTAGAATCAAAGGCTGAAAGAAACCTACTTTGTGAACTAGGACTTTGTTTCCAAAACTGGTTATATGTACTTGTCTTCAACATTTCATTCTTCATATTTATCTCTTCAAAAGTATTAAAGGTAGTCTTTTATTTTTTCCCTATAGTAGTTGTGCTAGTCTAAATGGATTTTTGTTGATCTTGAGAAGTTGATGTTTGTTGATCTTTAGAATATGTAGAAGTAGTAGGGGTAGTAGAAGTGCCTTTATCACATTTTTGTGTAGAAGGAGGTGCCTCTTTAGTGAGGATGATTACTTATTTATCTGACTCCTTGTTGGGATTGACCTTCGGATTTAGCTTTCTTTTCTTCTTGTAGTGAATCTTGAACTCTTTTCTTGATGAATCAGTCATTCGAGATGACTGATCTTCTCTAACTCAAGTTCCCTGCTCTTTCCTGTGCAATTGAAGTCTGCAATGCTAATGTAGATAGTTTTTTCTCTTCAACCTCCTGTAGTGTACCTTCTGTCCATTCAACTTGATCCATGTACTTTTAAATCTCTGGTCTAGGTGTATGAAAATATGTTGTAGATTTATTTTCCACCCTCTGTTTGGAAATGACACCAACTGGATCATAAGACCATGTAAAACTTGGGCTAAACTGCATTTATTTCAACAACTTATTTGCTACTTCCCCTACTGTCTTGCTATTACAGATAAAATGGCCTATCTGTGTTTTAATTTTAAACTGTGATTTCTTCTTAGCAGAGACAAAATGAACTTCGACTTCATTAATCATTTGTCTAATATATTCCAATGCAAAAATCCTCATGGGGAGGAATTTGGGCAATTTATAAGGGGGAACTTCACATCCATAAACTTTGAGTTCTATATAATTTTGGTAAAGATACAAATCCCCTAATCTAGCTCGATCTGATAGATGCAATACCTTTCTAATCTCTTCACTAATCCTTGGCTCTGGAGTGCTATTTAACGAACTGAGTGCTCGCTGAAGAAAAAACTTCACAAATTGTTTATAAAAATATTATTTTTGTTCGTTCATGAATAATGAAGTTCCTAAAATGATTGACTGTTGGTTGCTTTCTTCATCCAATTTCTATAGAGAAAATTTTAATTTTTCTCCCTGAGAGTACAATAAAAAATAAAATAACACAGAGGCGTAGCTGAAAACCTCTTCATTTGTGAATTTCACAAACTAATCATGGATAGAATCTGCAATAAATTACTAAAATTGAAAATTATGGAGGGTTTGGAATCAGTGGAAAATATGGACAAAAACCCTATGATGGCTTCATCTACCCATTGGTCTGACTAATAACCAATAAGGTAGGAAATGACTGTGATGATTTGTTTGGACCTTTCAGGGAAAATGGATGCTGGAAATGGAGGGTTTTTCTTAGGTAATGGATCATTTTCAGTCATGAATAACTCAAGAGTTTGAGCTCTCTTTGAAAAATCTAATTTCTGGTAAATTTCTATCAAGGCTTCTCGGGAAAATGGTGTGGCATCTTCTGTGTTTGGGGCTTGGATAATTTTTTCAATTGTTTGGGCATCAATGGTCACAAAAACCTCTCCTATAGGAGTCATAATATCTCTCTGGTATGACATATACCAATATTGACATCTTCTAACAAACCCTAGAGAACTATGGGTATGAGGAAATATTAAATGTGGGAGATTAAAATCCCATAGTCCTATGACATCTGTTTTATCTAGGAATTTGTCTTCTAACCAACAATATAACTCGAAAAGCTAAATGTCAGACTAGGTTTCATGTATTTTGTGATCTTTTTCTGCTAAGGGAATGTGATGAAAATAAACTAGAGGATGTAATAGAAGAATTACTAGGTGCTCAGGTCCTTTGTTTTTCAGAGGCATGGTTGGCTCTGTTGTAATGGCGGAAAACAAGAATTCTATGATAGAAAAAATAGGTCGAGGATGAGGATAAGATCTGCAACTAGAAGAAAATTAATAGCTGCAAGAGAAAGCTTCAAACACTAGCAAGTTTTGATCTCTGGAACTCTGTTAATAGCTGTAAATTTGGAATCTTGTGTTTAATAGAGAAAATAACAGAATAAAGGTTCGAAATAGCCATTTAATGGTGATTTTATGGGAAATTTGGATTATTTCCCATTTGAAAAGGGGCTTGGGTACGTTTCCTAATGGTTAGCCATTGAACTAATTAATGTTGTAACTAGCTCCAAAAAGAGAAGAAAAGAAATATCAACGCCTTATAAATGAGCCACTTCAAGGGGGAAACCTCCAATACATTACATAAATGAACAATTCTTGGATGATACAATTTACAAAACCTCCTTTCTATATATAGGAGTCCATGTGGCCATAATGTAATCCTAGTGGCCACAATGTAATCCTAGCCGACCTAACAATAATAATTTAAGGGCACAATAATAACAAAATGGGGGTTACAAGGGTACAATAATAAAAATAAGGGGGTCTACACTAACATAATAAGGGGCTATACTATTAATATAGGGACTTAACATGCCCCTCTCCTTCAAACAAGTGTTGTCCTCAACGCTTGATTATTTCTTGATGCTTCTATATAAAATTCTCATCCTCCCATGTGGAATATTTTACAGGAAAGTTCTTCCACTTGCTGAGATACTCTGAAATTGATCGTACTTGTCGAGTTCTTGTTTTTGTGACTGCTTTAGAACTTCTTTCAATGTGATGTTGATATTCCTGTTGTTTCATTAGATTCTGCACCAAAGTTAGGTTATCCTTTGAGAGTTGGAGAACTTGTCGTTGATGCTCGAAGTCATATTCCACTAATTTATCATACATATTAGCTATTATTTTATCCTTCAAACCATCCAACTTAGCCTCCATTTCTTCTTTTAAACCATCTATGTCAGCTTCGGTTGCTCTTCGTAAGATCGAAATTTGTTGCACTTGGTACCGTAATTTTGATATCTCATATTGCAATTCTTCCTCCTCATGCGTCATAGTATAGCTTTCTGAGGGCTTAATGGGTATGGAATTCTTTTTAGGTGCCATTTTAGAATCCAATATTGATACCTATTCTACAATATTCCCTTGGAATCAATTCAACTTGATTCTTCAAACAAGACTTATGCAATTCGGAAAAAAAAATACACACCTTTTACTTGCTTTGAGGAGCTCGATATTGAAATTGAATTATATCTGTAATTGAAAATCTTCAATATCTGAAATTCAGCCCTGTAGTAGCCCTCTGAAGCTTCTTTCAAATGCCACAGGTCTGACCTGATTTGGATTCTCCAAGACAAAGTTGTGTCCAATCTCCCACAATGACCTAATTCTGGACTGGTTCAGTAGAGCGAACTTGTACGACTTGCCACGTGTCACCGTTTTGTCCTTTGTCTCTGAAATTGATATCCAAGAGACTAAAGGGGCCTATTTACCTCGCAACCAATTTTTTACGCACTCCAATCCGATGTCCGTAGAGAGTTATTGGAACTTTTCCCACGATCACCTCTTTGAGATGAAATTCAGGAGCCTGAAAAAGCACTACCTTCCACAGATCATATCTCCAAAAATATTGCGAACCAAGCTCTGAAAGTTTTTGACGAATTTCCTCAGGATTTCAGATTCACACCATATGAATTTCAGATTCTGAACCTTCGTATAAAAAAATTTATAGTGCAAATTCCACGATGACCTGTTTAGGAGCCTGAAAACATACCTGACTTCCACAGATCATATCTCAGAAAATATTGCGAACCAAACTCTGAAATATTTATACAAGCTTCCTCAAGATTTGCTTGAGCCTAGAACTTTCAGCTTGAACTCAGAGAAACAAAGGTATAGGAAAATGTCACTGATAATTGTTGACAAAGAACCTCAGAATCCAAAGCTCATACCAAAATACTTGTAACTGGGCCTCCAAAAAGTTAGGCAATAGAAAAGAGATATCAATGCCTTAGAAATGAGCCACTTCAAGGGGGAAACCTCCAATACATTACATAAATGAACAATTCTTCGATGATACAAATGAACAAAACCTCCTTTTCTATATAGGAGTCCATCGGGCCACAATATAATCCTAGTGGGGCCACAATGTAATCCTAGCCGACCTAACAATAATAATGTAAGGGCACAATAATAACAATATGGGGGTTACAGGGGTACAATAATAACAACAAGGGGGCTACACTAACATAATAAGGGGCTATACTATTAATATAGTATTCTAACAACTCAATATTCGCTAACGGTTAGGAAAACACAAGAATTAATTTGATTGGATGGTTATATTCCACATCAACAATGACATGACTGGAGGGAGGAAACAATGGTTTAATATCAGTGGGTAGGCAGGATTTCGGAGGGATGTTAGAGCGGTAAGTGGTTTCATGTGGGGGTGGGTGTGAAATCACATGACTTTGACACATATCACTAGGGTCACTATTCAATACCACTCTTTTAGGACCCCGCCCCCTTCCCCCCCCACCCCGACATTAAGTCTCAGAAGATGAGTGGGGGGATCGAAGTTTAATATGGGTTGTTGGATGAAATGGAGATGTGACTGATTATCGGAGATGTGGAAGGGATTTAACGTACAACAAATTTGATTGATTGGTGGGGTGGGGTATGACGAGAGTGATGTGATATGAATGGTTGGATAATAATGGAATGTAACGTGTCATGATAGTAATGGAGAATAATTGATAGTGGAGTATGACAACAACAAAATACAGCTCATAGGATTTAAAATCTATGGTTTCGAAAGGTTATTTTTGAAATATTAAAGATAAATCTTTAATATAATGCAATTTTGAAAATATCTTCTTTGAGTAAGGTTTTTTATTTATTTTCGAAATATAACAACAGAGCATATAATTCTCATGACACAAAATTTATTTCAGACTATAAAACAAGCTTACTCCTTCAACTTGACCTATATGGATGAAATTGAAGTTTAACTGGCCTTTTTTTAATAATAAAAAACTAAAAAAATTTCATGGTAGTTTAGAATCTAGACCTGACCTATATGTGATGAAATGACATGAATTTAGACCTCTAAATGGAGATGAAAAAGTGTGGAGGAGTAGCATATCTTGATAGGACTCACTCAGTGATCAAAATTATTGTTGAAGACTTAATTGAAAAAGAAAAAAAAATTAACTAAATACTTAATGAAAAACTCTTAAAAGAGTTATTTTTTATCACTGAAAAACTGACTGTAACATTGGCTCCAACAGGGGATGGCAACTCCTTCAGGAGGTGTCAAGAACATCGTAGATTAGGTAGCCTTATTTATTGGGATACAGAGTCAACTTGACTTTGAAAAACTAAAACAAATCGAAATTTTTTCACTAAAACAACTGATTTGACTCTGACTTGACAAAAGACTAAAACTTGAGAATTTTCTTTTTAAAACCTGAATTGTTTGCAGAAGTCTCATGGCCTTCTCCTCGGGCTTCAAAAATTTTCAATTATTCCCTTATTTGCTGAGCATCAAATGTAAAATGGTCTATACAATGATAGTGAATTTATTTGTCAATTTTTCAAGAAAAATAGTGCTTTAGAAACTTACCATTGATAGGTCCTCCCAACACTTCCTGTCCTTCAAGATCTTCTAGAAAATATGTTGTGTTTCCTCTGAATGCCACAATATTGTAAGGTCATTTCCTTATATTTTCAAATTTCCCATGCTTTCCATTTTATTCATTTCTAGCATCCCATGATAGAACAATATCTCCAACCTTGAAGTCATCAACCTTTGTTTTTCTGTCAAAAATATTTTTAATTATGTAAAGCATCTTTGAAGTATTTCTAAAAACTTTATCTCTTGATTGTTGCCAATGTATCATCTGGTTGATTATTCTCTAAATTCCATTAGGATCACTGTCAACCTCTTGCAAAATCATCATTACTTGAACAACCAAAGAATTAGGGAAAATAGTATCAATTCCATAAACAAGATGAAATGGAGACATATTAATTGATATTTTTGTGCTCACTCTATCATCCCATAGAGAATTTGTAATACTCTTGTGCCAATTCCTTTTGTTTTCCTGCAACATCTTCTTGATAATATTCACCAAAGATTTATTACATGATTCTACAAGCCCATTTGCCTAAGGATAATATGCAGTAGAATGACCAAGTCTACTGTGATATTTATCACAAAAATCAATCATCTTCTTCGATTTGAAAGAAGCTACATTATTAGTGATAATCTAATATGGACAACAAAATATTGTCAGAATGTTATTTTCAAAAAATTAAATGATAACAAAATCAGTTGCTTGCCTAGTGGGAATAGCCTCAATCCATTTGGTAAAATAATCTTTAGCAGTGAGAATCCATTTGTGTTGAGCTGGAGATGGAGGATGAATTTCACCAATAAAACCAAGTCCCCATTGATGGAATGGTGCTTGGACTTCAATTGGTTTAAGAGGCAAGGGTAAAAGTTTCCTTTTTCCTTGAAATATATGGCACTCATGATAACAATTAATTGTTTTATAAACATCAGAAAATAATGTGGGCCAATAGAAACCTGCTCTCAAGATCTTATTTTTTGTGGTTTTCCAATAAAAATGACCTTCACAGTCACCCTTATGAAAATATGTCATGACTTTCTCAACTTCGCCTTCAACTAAACAATTCAGCAATGTCCCTCCAGGATCTTTCCAATATAAGACACCATTTCAAAATGCAATATTTCAGAGCTTTTAACTTTAGTGATATTGGTTTACTACTTGGCATGCCAGGGGGAGGATTCAAATGTTGCAAAATATACACAATATCAACATACCAAGGAGATAAAGAAAATATCTCGGCTATCTCAGGTGATGTTTCAGCAATTTGTTCATTAGACATTGCAACAATGAAATTTATGTCTAAGGCATGAAGATTATAATATTCCATCAACTTTGCTAGGCCTTTTCCTTTGATTAATTTTTTGGGCTTAATTTCCAAATCATAATCTAGCAAGGCAACAATCCATTTTCCTCATGACCTTCTTCATCATTCTATGTAATTGCTTCTTTAACAACAGCATCTGGCACACAAGCAATGAGATGTGAATGTAAAATGTACACTTAAAAATCTTTTAGTTCTCTGACTAAAGATAAAGCCTGTTTCTCAATGATATTGTACTTTAAAGCAACATCCCTTATTGTTCTGATAAAGAAAGCAATGGGTTGTTCTGTATTTTGATTTTTGTTCTTCATTCAAAAAACTACAAGTGTATGCTCTGAAGAAAATGAGAAAATAATAAAATCAAGTGTATAGTCTGGGCTAATGAGAATAGGAGCATGATATAGAGCTAACTTGACTTGAATAAATGACTTCTTTGCTTCCTTAGAACATTTTGCTTCAATATCCTTCTTCAACATATCAGTAATCTGCCTCAAATGTTCAGCAAGATTAGGAAAAAATCTTCTCAGAAAACTAATTTTACCATTGAAAGATTGAATCTCTTTTTTTATCCTTAGATAATCTAAAAATTGAATTGCTTCAATCCTTGAAGGATCTACTCTTATTCCATCTTTAGATATAATATGGCACAACAATTTACCTTCTTCCATAGCAAAGAGACTCTTCTTTGGATTTAATGAAATTCCAAACTTTATGCACTTTTCAAAGACTGTCTTTAAATGCTGCAAATGGTGTTCATCTGTCTTTGAGAAAATAGTAATAT
Organism: Pinus albicaulis; assembly: GCA_034641835.2. Classification (NCBI taxonomy): domain Eukaryota; kingdom Viridiplantae; phylum Streptophyta; class Pinopsida; order Pinales; family Pinaceae; genus Pinus; species Pinus albicaulis. The sequence goes on along the minus strand of JAXQQM020088603.1, from coordinate 4,450 downwards.
CATCAAGGTAAATAACTAAAAACAGATCATTTTCATTGGAAAAAGAAATTTCCATTGCTCTTTGAAAAGTTTCTCTTGCATTCTTCAAACCAAAAGGCATTTTGGCATACATGAAAGTACCCCAAGGTGTGGTGAAAGTTGTCTTTTCTTGATCATCTGGGTGGACAAGACATTAGGGGAATTTTGAGGTCTAGAATGGGCCTCCTAAGGAAATTATAAAACAATAGTTGAAATAATAAAATAAGATTTCATTACATCATCAAATTTTAGAGGGAAAAAAAAACTACTTTTTCAACTCATATTTTCAACTTATCTCCCAAAGGTTTTACTCAAATTTTGAGCGGGAGTACTCGTTGGATGAAAAATTTAATTCCTCATCCAAGTAGTACCCATGTTGCATACATGAAAAATGAGATATACATGAAAAACGTGATTGTAATCACGTTTTTATGTATTTATCATTTTTCGTGTAGCAGGGTCGATCGAAAGTATGCAACATGGGTACTCCTTGGATGAGGAATTAAATTTTACATCGAATGAGTACTCCCACTTGAAATTTGAGTAAAAAATTCGGGAGATAAGTTGAAAATACGAGTTGAAAAATTACTTTTATTATTTTATTATTTTTTAATCTTTTTACTCTTTTACTTAAAAAATGGTGAATCATCCCCCACGGTTGACATCATCATCTTGAATCCTATTAGTTCTTATAAATTTTATTTTTGTTGTACATTTTTCTTAGGAGGCCCATTTTAGACCTCAAAATTCCTCTAATGACTTGATTGTATTATGAGTATCCATCTAACAAAGAAAGTCTAGATGATCCAACTACCCTTTGCAGAATGTGATCGATTATTGGTAGTGGATAATTGTCTTTTAACGATACTTTGTTCAGATTTATAAAATCAATGCACAATATTATTTATCCTGTCTTCTTTCTCACAGGTACTAGATTAGACATCCAATTAGAGAAACAAATAGGAATCATTATTCTAGCAGTGAATAGTCTGCTTACTTCCTTCTGAATATAAGGCAACAATTTAGGATTCATCCTTCTTAGCTTCTGGCGAAATGGTTTTTGATATGGCTTCAAAGGTATAGTATGTTGAATAATACTTTTATCATAGACCTTCAAATATGAATATTCCCAAGAAAAAACATCTAAAAATTTAGACATAAGTGATGCATACTTAGCTTTCATTCCTTGACTTAGGAATTTAGAAATCTACACCATCTTTGGCTTTTCTAAAGTGGCAAGATTTAAATCTTCCACTCCCACCTCTGTTCATGACATAGTAGGCTTCCTTGAAACATCATCCTGGTGAAAAATTTCTTTTAAGGCTAACAAACCTCTTGGAATAGAATTATCATTAAGTTGTATTACTTGCATCTCTGTATCATGAATGTCTTGGTCATATATTTGGGCATTTATGAATTCTTCTTCTGTCTGCAGGAAGTTATTGATTTTCTCGTCATTTTGAAACACTTGTCAATATTGAACATTGTCAGGGAAAACAGGGCAGTGTTTGACATTTATTTCATATTTTTTATTTGGATACAGAGGAATTTTGAACATGCTAGCAGAAGTGACTGGAGAATCAGCAATAACATTGATGTCCCTAGGAATTAATGACAGAGTATATTCTGGAAATGTTTTGAGGATATCTAGGACTGCATTTCTATAAGCTCTCATTCTGGAATGTTTGACTTGGTACTCTCCTTTGACTTGCTTGATTACTAACTCAGAGTCGCCATATACAGAAATTTTCTTTGCACCAAGTTTTTTCAAAATTTTTAGACCAACAATTAAGGCTTCATATTCAACTTCATTGTTTTTGCAGTCAAATGCTATTTTGTAGGAGGACATTCTAACATTTGGAGGGATATCCAATGACTGATTAATTGGACTGTGAATCCATATTCCAATACTGATCAGATTGGGATTAGGGCCTAAGGATTTGCTCAAAATTCAAAGTTACAGGATTGGGTTCGAAATGGAATACAGGTTTAGAACCAGATTGACCAACAGAGTGGGATCCGAAGTGGTGGCTGTCATGGAGTTTTGAACTCTCCATATAGAATCAGGGATTGCACAACTGTGGAATATTGAAGGTGAAATGGATAGTGAGAGCAAGCCACATAATGAAGCGATAGCGAGGACTGTGCATCTAACACCAATCAACATGAGAGATCTCATCACAATTGAGAAAGATCACACATCGCATAGAATAGATGTTACCGTTAAAGATTTTTGCAAGTTAAATTGTTTAACTTGTGATGCGAAGTGAGAATGCGAAGATATAACGTGGATCGTTGGATCGAGAAACAAACCAATGACAGAGATTGCAACATCCAGAAAAGCAATTTCGCAAATCACAATATTTAGAAGCTAAGAGTTCACAAGATATGTTAAATTGGTTACGATGTGGTAAAGTTGAAATATGGGATACGATGAGGGGAGCCACGTGTCAGCATTGCCCACGAGCACACATTGCATATATTATTGTTTCGGCATTATCGGTACCATGTTAAACTTGTGGAAAAGCAATTTGCAATGCACTGTGATTAGTGGTGTTTTGTGGGACCCCAGAACCTTGTTCCATGTGTATGTAAGTTTTTTAAGGCTATGTGTGTTTTGTTATCAAGAGTGTTGTTGGTTGCTTCGGGTATGTATGTAATTAAACTCCGCAATTGTATTCAGATGTGTTTCAATCAAGCCCCTTAATGGATGGTGGTGTGCATGTGGCCACCACCCTAACAGTAATGTTTAAATGTGTGGTTTAATAGGTGGAGCAAATAGAGGTGCACCAAATTTTACGGTCAGACCTAATCTAACTCCAGTTAACTGCAGTTCTCCACATTTAGTGGAGTTTTCCTAAGAGATATTGGGAAAAATTGTAGAAGGCTCAATTTTCGACCATTCTGAGTGAAGGAATATTAATCCTTGACTTATCTGAGCATTCTAGAGCCATTGGTGAGGTTTTTAGAGCCAACTAAGGACTTTTGAGCCTGATTTTTGTTCAGAGAAATTCCAAGGGCCACTAGGGCCACTAGGGGCCAACAGGAGAATGAGGCCTAGCCAGGGAAGCCAGAGGCCATTCTTAGGAAATCAATAGTCATTTATGACTATATTGAACCTTATGAATCCAATTATGTGGTTTTCAAAAGCATTTGGATACTTCTAGAGCCGAAGAAGCCACAGATAATTTTTAGGTAGGCTAGTGTCACCAGGTGTTGGAGGGATATAACGGAGAGCCTGAGTTCATTCTGAGCGAATGAATGACCTATTTTGGGTTATTTATATGTGATGGAGATAATAGAATATTTTTTAGGAGCAGAAGAGGACTTCTAGGAGATTTTGTGCCATAGAGAAGCTCAGGGAAGCTCAAGGAAACCGACCGAAGAGGTCAAGCCCAAGGGAGCCTAGGTCCATTTCCACAGATTGAGCAATCAATCCAGGGATATTTTGGTATTATAAAACCATTGGTACAGTCCAAAAAACCGTTTGAGTTGAGCATCATCTTGTAAAATAAATTGACCATCTTAATCCCAAAGAGCCAACTCCATTGACGGAGGCTCAAGGAGACGTAACCCAAGTGTTGAGGGTGAAATCCTTTATTATGTTTGTTGTTATGTGTTTTTTTTTAATTTTTTGTAATTTATGTTTGTTGTAAATGATTTTATTTAGCTTAAACAAATGTTTAATTTCTCAGACATAAAGCCTTAAACCAGTTAAAACACATACACCTGAATCAAGAATTCAATTCCACAGATGCATGTATAAGCAAGATCCTTAATTTGTTATAATTGAGTGGGAGGTGCTTGCATAGAAAAGAAATTTAGTCACCCATATCAGATCAGGTTGGTATCAGAGCACTAGGTTGCTTTCTTGACAGATCACAAGGTTGCTTGCTTGCTTGTTTGACTTGAAGGGTGGTTAACAATGCAAAGAATTTAACTGTTTGCAAATTGACTCATGCTTACAAGTTTGAGTTTGCAAGAGGTGAAGGGGAGCTACTGCTAGCTAAGTTCAGAAGAGGACAAGAGGGAAGAAGGCTGAAATAATCCTCCTTACACAAAGGACCTCAAGGAAACCCTTGAAGCACAAGAGGGATTGTTTGCAAAAGAGGCTGCTTGAAGAAGAGATACAAGATGCAGAGAAGAGCTTGAATCTACAAAAAAATTGTTCTTGAAGCTTTGTGAATTGTTGTTGAAGTTATTTAATTCATTTACATAGTGATGACAAATTCATCAAGTGATGTTTCTAAGTCCTCCTCCTTTGCAAGACTCTTTGATAAAGAGATGAAGCAGGAATTTTACATCATGAAAGATATGGTGCAACATTTGTATGAAGATGTAAGGGAGAGCACTAAACTTCAAGAGTAATTGGTTTCTATGAAGAAAGAGAAGCAATAACTTCTTCAAAATATGCATGAGATGGAGATTCAGC
>JAXQQM020062802.1:0-55436 GCA_034641835.2 Pinus albicaulis | reverse complement strand
TTTGAAATATAATGATGACCAAACTTTCCGATCAACTTTTTCTGTGCCATGATAACTCTACTCCATATTACCCACAGGCTAATGGTCAAGTTGAAGTCATCAACAAGGTTTTAACCACCATGATTAAACGGATTATCGGAACTCACAAATCGAATTGGCAATAATTAGCGGCATTTTTAGGCACTATGACATACCAAACCTCAAGAAAATCACACAAGGTCTCCCTTTTCAACCAGTCTAAGGGTTTAGAAGTTGTGTTACCCATTGAATGTGAACATCATCACTCCACCTTCAGCTACTGAATTCTACCGCCACCGAAGAGGAGAAAATGCTTTTTGTACTAGTACAATTAGAAGAGACTCAGACACCGCATTAGTAGTCAAGCTCAAGAAATGTGTGAAAGCTCGCGATGATCAAGTGTGTTACCCTCATGTTTTTTCAAAGGTGACCTAGTCTTAAGATATGATCAAGCTAACGATAAGCTAGGTGCTGGGAAATTCGAACCGATGTGGCATGGTCCCTACATTGTCAAGCATGTGCTTGCAAAAGGGGCTTATGAATTGACTGATTATGACAAGATATCTTTAGATAAGCCCAAAAATTGTCTTTATCTTAAGAGATATTATTCTTGACTCTCGTGTGAAGATCTCGCTTGTATATTAGTTATTTTTTAGATAGTGTGCCTTAGATTAGATAAGTGTGTCAAGATTAAGTTTGATGTTACTACTATAACTGCTTATCTTGATTATTCTTGATATTGCAGATGTCGACATTCCTTCAAACGTACATTGGTTTTGCTGATGGTGCCTGTCGTAGTACACAGAATGTCTCTTCCGCAACTTGGGTTATCTATTCACCCAACGATGAGTTAGTTTCTATGCATGGGGTAAGCCTTGGTCAAACAACGAACAATATTGCAGAATATATCACAGTCATTGAGCTATTATCTGATGCCATTTAATTTGGTATTCGACGTTTGATCATTAGGTTAGATTCAAAACTCACTGTATTACATTTAAACAGAGTATACACAATTAAAAATCCAATGTTATTGAGATTATTTTTGAAGGTTCGTCTCTTGGAACGACAGTTTGATTACATCAGATATCAACACATTTCAAGAAATTTAAACACATTGGCCGACGCATTAGCTAATCATGTTCTAAATAGACATTTGCAACATTAAAATAGTAAACCAAAACAACATTCGAGACATGTTGAACACGGTACTCAGAGAAAGTAGTAATATCATAGATAGGTTTGTTTTCAAAAATATTACATTGTCTATGATCATAGGTTCAAATACCTTATGATCTAATAGATACTGATACAAAAAACAAAACATGTCAATCCACAATTATCATCCACTATCCGTGATGATGATCATGGTAATAGACTATGGCATGCGCCACCTTGCGTAGGAATCTCCTAAACTGTCCTGGAACACTTGTAACATGTCTCTAAAGCTGGAGAGGAATTTTATCTGTGCCTGTCTCGAGAATATCTATGGTTAACCTCTCTAGGTTGTGTTCCATATTTCACTATGTGGATCTCTCCCTACCGATTCGTTGTGGTGCTATAGGTCGTGTCACATCTATCAAAGTGCAGTGAGCTACACTGCTATGGACTCACACACATATGCATTTAAATATTGTTATCAGTAATGGACAACAAAATAAAAATAAAAATTAGATTAAAAACATCAAAATAGTTCATTTACCTGATTCGTCCCAATGTGCCCCTAGAGGAAAAGACATCTCAGGATCACCTCTGAAATCGATACCTGCATAGGGGAAGTCGTCGATTGTGAAAAATTGATTCCTTAGCCTCATAAAGTATGCCAGGGTGAATTGAACCACTGAACTGCCATTGCCACCATGGCAGGCCATTAATGCAACCCAATGTACCATCCAAGGTTTTCGAGGTTCCCCACGATCTACTGGAATCAGCTGAGGGGCGAGAAGCAGGATTCTCTCTAAAGTAAAAGAAATCAAAATGGCACCATAACCAAAGTTTTTCAACTTTGAATTCTTTGCTCTAGTTAATTGGCCTTTCATGTTGGCCAATACCCCTTCACACCAATTGAATATGGTGCCTTCGAAACACTCTATTGTGGTCTCAATTTGAGATTTAGTGGCTACATATGGAGCTGCACTCCCACACAATCTGGTGACTGTAAATGCAATAACTTTGAGATCTAATCGCAGGATAGTTTTAATGTCTATGTGATTATCATTTGGATCTACCTCATCACTGCAATACTATTGTTTGTAGCTAGTAATAGGTAGGCCACCCTGTCTAGCACCAAACAAGGATATGTTTTCTCCTCTCCGAGATAATCCAATGAGGAAATAGATATCCTAGAGCTCAATTTCTAGCCGATGGTCACCAATGATAAAGCACTAATCTTGAACTTACCATGCATTTATTAGCCATGTTATCAGCTCTACTTGTGCTTTCGTACCTTGGATCGCCCAGAACTTATATAACCTACAAGTTTTCAATGCACGTATTGTGGTTGCATCTTCCATGGCTTCATTGTCTATAGCCTCATGCTCATGTTCTCTCCCCTCTAGCATGGTGGAATAGCTTGCAAATAAACACATTTAAAAGTTAGAAACCATTGGAGTGTAAAACTTGAATCATTTTTAAGAGAATTTGTGAATTTTGAAATGGTCATGGTGCTCAGCTGAGACAACATGACGCACACGGGTTCTAAAATCACAGCAACCCGATAATTTTCATTTAGTAAATTATTTGTCCGGCATTTATCTGAAACTTAGCTTGCACCGAGAGTGTATTTTTAAACATGTTCTCCCAAAAACAAATAAAACTAAAAGGAGAAATGAAATAGATATAAATGAAGAGTAAGATGATTTGGATTACCTGGTTCTAACGATTCACGAAATAGACGATCGGTTCTCCCGATATTAGCTCTGGAACTTTTTTTCCAAAAGCTTTCAATTCACTACTCTGAAGACAAAAGGTGAAAATGAATTTTTTTGACTCCTTTTTATAGTTTTTGAATGAATAAATATTATATTTTATTTATTTTTCACTTTAAAAGGCTATTTTTAAATATTTTTACTTCTTGGAAACAGGTATGTGTAATCTTTTGAGTTTTTGTGCAGGATACAGGATTTTCGGTGAAAAGAAGTATTTTGATGCTGAATATACTTTTATTACTTTTTCGGGCTCTTGAAAAATTATGAAAAAGTGAAACCTGGATTTCTCTTTTAAGCCCTTTTCAGACTCTCTAAAATATGAAAATATCGCCGAGTACTTTACTATTCGAACTCGTTAAAGGAAATGAATAGTCGTCCCTTCAGTATAAGTTTACCCCTTTTTCTAACTGAAATGGACTATTATGAAAAAGGTATACGTTGACTAATCATGGTCAATATAGTTTTCTCCTATATTGTTTTATCCTTTTTCGGGCTTGAGAGACTAAATTACAAAAAATTACAACCACGAAGTTTACTTATGTTTTTCTTCTGACTCCCTAAAATTGAAAAACATTGAGTTTCTCCTATACTAGACTTGTTAAAATTTAACAGTAAAGGACCTGTTGATTACAACAGGACCAAACCACTCCTTCTTAGGGTTTTATTTTAATACTAAGATGGACTCATCCGAAGGATGAGCTTATATAAACAAGAAAATTTTATCATCCTCAAGCTTGTCAAAAATAAAGAGGTACTTCCAGTAATGGTGGGGGAAAAGAGAGAAAAAAGAATCCAGTTGTCACCCTTGTTTAAAAAGCAGTATACCACTATTGAACATGACACTTTTTTCACAATTGTAACTGGGTTGGGAAGATCCTTTGTCTAACAATTAATAAAACCACATTGAAAGTCTTCAACTGGTTTCTAGGTATTAGCTTTAGGTCAATTGTTACCAAACCATCTGCAGTGTTGTTATGTGTTCAAGATACAATTCAAATAAACCATTCATTGCAAACATTTGTCTCAATTCGCATTGACCATCCCTGAGTCAGTCCTTGCAAATATTTCTTCAAAAATTGATCTAATGGTTTCATGTCATGGGTTTTCCTATGACAGGTCACTTTCTATCAACGATAGCTCATCATCTCGAAAGCTGATCTAGAATCCTATTAGTACCTTGGGATCTGCATGCCCTAATGGTAGGTTTCTCACCTTCGAAGATAGGTTGCATCATTGACCTTCGATCAAATGATTCTATGAAGTGTTCAACTGCAAATCATTCATTCACACTTAATGGATTGTACTGAGTACTTTGAGAACCATTTTCATTATTGTTGGTTTCTCTCACACTTGTTAACAGTTCACATAATTGACTGGTAATCAAGTGGTTTTTATCATGTTTGACTTCGACAAAATCAATCGTATGGATATAATCATACTAGTTCAGAAAGTGGAAATCAAGACCCTGGATCTAGTTTCCACCATCCAGGCTACAAGGAGTTTTATTATTCATGATACAGTAGACTACTGCATATTAGGAAGTTGCACCCATAATACGTTCACTTTACGTAATATTAAAGTCATATATGTACCGTAATTATTTCGTTAGTTTGATACTGAAAGGGAATGCCCACCTCGAAGGATGATATATATATATATATATATATATATAGATGTTTTCATTGAATGTTTTTACAGGTTTTCAACCAATTTCCACAATCCAATCCTCGGAATGATAAAGCACTTCACTCTTCAGAACAACCTCAGACTTAGCACTTTAGGGGGCAATATGTTACACGTTATTTTGTCACTGTGACATTTGACTATCTGTATAGGTCTATCACTACCTATATCATGCTCCCTTAGAAGTAAAAAACCCTAATGTTCCTAAACCAAGTCTTGGAATTGGATAAAAGCTCCTTAAAACATTTAAAAGTCTACCTCCACACTTTTTCTAACCTTTTTTTTGCGGGTTCGCGGATACTTGGTCTATAAACTGCGGCAACCCCCGCACGTTCTGCTACTAAAACCTGCGAACCCTTGTAAAAATTCAAATTAAAGAAAAATCTAGAAGCCGAGCTGGTCGAATATTCTCCCAACTGGAAGCTTCTAGAGGCGCGATCAGTTTGAGCTTTATACCTCCACTCATGGAGCTTATCCCTCCACTCGGTGGTAGCTTATCCTCAAGTCCATGGAGCTCAAATCCCTTCATGAGAGGAATCCATCCCCCTCTTCATGGAACTAAAAATACCTCCATTTCCCTATAAATTAAGCTCATGTTTCAGTCTCAAGGTAGACATAAATGTTAGTTGTTGAAGAAATTCCCAAGAGAGCATACTCTCTACACTAGTTATTGTTGGCATGAGAATGATCACACCCTTATGTCCATAACTCCATGCTAGTATTCAGAGAGGAAGGCTTGTCAAACTGAAGGAGGAACAATTATTCAGGACCCCGAGAGAAACTTGTATGACATCAAGGCATCAAGTTGTAAATTTACTCTTTTCATTCAAGATAATACATATGGATCTCTTTTTCTCATTGAGTTGTTCTTGTGCTTGTTGAATAACATCAATACTTAGACTCCGTGATCACTAGTTGGATTAACTTTTCTTAATTATTATATGTTGCAGGTGCTTTTGATTCTTTTGTCTGTCTTTGATTATAGGTTCTACTAACTAGAGAAACCTCTTTAGAGCGACTGGATAAAATACTGCATCGAACGTTGGATTTCAAGGTAGGGGCATGTCCTCTTTCTTTGTTTATAATAATTTTGAATTGCAATTAGTCTAGAGAAAAAGGTTTCCAAATGGATGTTTGTTTCTAGCTATTCGTAGAATACTAGGGAGATCACTCTTGTTCGCAAAAGGGATTAATCCGCATAAAAAATGGAGAACAAGAAATGATACAGAGTGACTTACAAAGACATTTTAAAGACAAATACCTCACTTAATGAGTTTATGATCAAAAGGAGAAGGAATTTCATGATTTAAGGTTGGACCCGCTGACCATGAATGATTGTGGTTAAATTTAATTCGTTACTTTGATATGTTCCTTACAATCGTGAAGAGAAGGATAAGGTGTAGTGTTTTATTAGAAGTTTGGCTACTTTTATGAAGGAGAGGTTGTAATTTGATAATCCAAAGACCATGGATGAGCTTGTCCCGAAAGCCAGATTTGTTATCAACAAATGAAGCAGAAGGGTGAATGCAGTAAAATTGGATCAAATGAGAAGGGGATGAAGAGTTTCACAAATATTAGGAACGTAAAAACTGTTTGGGGGGAGGAATGTGTACCACAAACAATCCAATAAATTTTCTCGAAAGAGTCAATAGAAATACAGAGCACAAAGTGAGACTACAAAAACAGAGGTAGCCAGCAAACCAAAAGTTAGCCTGTAGCAAAAACATCGCTTGCAATGTTGGGGATGTGGGGAAGCTCATTATTATAAGAATTATCCACGTCATGTTTGAACATAGAAATATTCCAATATACAATAAGATTATATTGTTGGTGAAGAATATACCCAAAATTCATGTAGCCTTGGATGACAATAAAGTTGAGTATCAACCAACAATGGTAGAATGTGAAGGTAAAATTGCTAATCATCCTATCTCTATTTTAATTGACGTAGGTGGAAGTTTGAGCTATGTCGGTCTGAAGATTGTAGAATTATATAATTTACCAATGAATAAATTTTGGAACCCCTAGTTAGTGCAATTGGCCATAGGTGCCAAAAGAAGAGTAATTGCTAAAATAGAAAATTGTTCCATTGAAATTTCAGGACAATATATTCTTATTGATTTGAACATGCCACCCTTAGGGTCCTACTATTTTTTGATTGGAATGGATTGGTTAGAAAAACATTAGTCCTTAGTGGATTGCAAAAATAAAATTTTCAGTTACCTAATCGAGGAAGGCATTGGATAAGAAATTCAACGCATTAAGAAATCCATTAAGCTATGACCTATTACTGCTAATAAACTAGGGAAATATATTCAGAAGGGCTGCCAGATTTATGCTATGTAGGTATGTTATAAAAATTATAAGGATAAGATAACTTCCTTGGAAAATATTTCAGTGGTTTGAGAATTCATTGATGTATTTCCTGAAAAAAATACCTTGATTTCCGCAAAAATGGGACATTGACTTTACCATAAAATTACTCCCATGAGCACCTCCAGTATCAAAAACTCCATATTGTATGAGTATACCTGATTTAACAGAGCTCAAATTGCAACTTCAGGAACTCCTTGATAAGGGATATATTCACCCAAGTGTGTTACCTTGGGGAGCCCCTATATTTTTTTTAAGAAAAAAAAGAAGGTACCTTGTGACTGTGCATTGACTATAGGTAGTTGAATAAGCTAACCATAAAAATAAATACCCTTTCCCAAGGATTGATGATTTGTTTAACCAGGTTAAGGGATCTAGTTTTTTTTCTAAGATTGATCTTCGATCAGGCTATCATAAAATTTGAATTAATGATGAAGATATATGCAAGACAACCTTTCAAACTCATTATGGCTGCTATGAGTTCATGGTGTTACCCTTCAGGCTCACCAATGCACCTGCACTGTTCATGAGTTTAATGAACGGTATATTTAAACCCAACCTGGACAAATTTGTGTTGATTTTTATCAATGATATTTAATCTACTCTAAAAATATAGAAGAGCACAAAGAGCACTTGAGGATAGAACTGCAAACTTTACGGGATAACCAATTATCTCCTAAATATAGCAAGTGATATTTTTACAAGGACCAGATCCAGTATTTTAGGCACAGCATTTCCCTAGAGGGTTTAGCTATGGGCCCCAAAAATATTAAAACTATTATGGAATGCATGGTGCCAAAAAATGTTGCATACATCCGGTCTTTTATGGGATTAGCTAGATACTATCGTCGATTTATAGAAGGGTTTTCAAAATTTTCCTATCCTAAATTCTTTGCAAAAGAAAGGAAAAGTTCTCAAATGGACTTAGAATTTCAAAAAAAAATTGAACATTTAAAACATTTTCTAACTACAACACATGTCCTAAAAGTGGATGATCCTAAAAAATAGTTTATTGTTTTCACTAATGCTTGCAAAGAAGGTGTTGGAAGGGTGTTGATGAAGGAAGGTGGAGTTTTAGCATATGAGTCCCAAAAATTGAAAGATCATGAACAATAATACTTGCTTATGATTTGGAATTAACAACAATAGTCCATTCCTTAAAGGTATGGTGACATTATCTATTAGGAAAGAAATTCCTTCTAATGACTGGTCAAAGTAGCTTAACGAGTTTCTTCAACCAACCTACTCTCAATTCCTATCAAGAAAGATGGACAAGTTTTCTAAGTGAGTTTGATTTTGATATAAGGCACCTCAAAGGGAAATAAAAATGTGTTGTTGATGCACTAAGCAGAAATTTTCATTGTGTGTATGAAATTCATTACAGTAAGGCTAAATCAAATTTTTCATAAATATTAAAGAAGCTTCTGATAAATATCTTGAATATAAATTTTATGCCAGCAAGCTAAACAAACACAAAACTTGCTAAAAAATATGATTATGGCCTAAACAGTGATAATTTGCTGACCTTTAAAGGGAAAATATATGTACCTAATTAAAATTATTTAAGAAAAATTATGTTAGATGAATTCTTGAGGAATCCTTATGCTTCCCACACCGGATATCAAAAGTTGTTTTTTGCAGTAAAGTTGTTTTTTGCAGTAAAGAAATATTATTTCTGACCAAGTATGAGGATAGACATTACTCGCTATTTGGCTAGATGTCTAGAGTGCTAGCAAATTAAAGCGTAACACCAACACCCTGCTAGGTTACTCCACCCATTACCCATCCCCAAGTGGAAATGGGAAATGGTTACCTTAGAGTTTCTTACAATTTTTCCTTAGTCCAAAAAGAAGAAAGATTCTATTATATTGGTTGTAGACAAGTTAAGTAAAACAACCCATTTTATACCAGTAAAATCCACCTACAAATAAATTGATATTGCTAATATATTTATGAAGGAAATATTCTGGTTACACAGTATATCGAAGGTGGTGATTTCTGATAGAGACGTAAAATTTACGTCAGCATTTTGGAAGGCCCTTTTTACTAGATTAGGCACAAAGGTTCAGTTTACACTATGTACCACCCTCAAACATATGGGAATACTAAACGAGTGAACCAAGTACTGGAGGACATGTTAAGTATGTTCATGATGCAACAACCGACCAAGTGGGAAGAGTATATTCACCTAGTTGAATTTTCATATAATAATCGCTACCATGAGTCATTGGGGATGAGCCCATTTCAGGTGTGATATGGAAGGAAATGTAAAATTCCTATTGATTGGAATATCCCATAGGATAAACTAGTGTTGGGACCTGATATGTTAGATGGCATGGTACAGGCAGTAAATAAAGTTCGCCAGAATTTGAAGGTTGCCCAAGATTGATACAAAGTTTATGAAAAAATGAAAATATTCTACAAGGAATTTCATGTTGGAGATCATGTATAGCTGCGGGTTAAGCCTGGGAATAGTACATTATAGTGGGGAGGATGTGCTCAGTTAGAACCCCGATATTGTGGAAATTTTCAGATTTTGGAATGAATTGGACCAGTAGCATATAAATTATCACTATCGAGTCATATCTGGGTCCATAATGTATTTCATGTTTCCTTATTAAAGAAATATGTGTATGATCCTAGGCATGTGATTGATAATTTGCAGGTAAAAATTCGAACTTATATTAATTTTATGAATATACATATTTGACATGAGCCAATAGCAAGTTGTAGGCATGTGCACGTCAATCTGGATGGGTAGTTTCTGATAGAGACTCTGCATATTCTTGAGCAAAGAGAAACAATGTTATGGAGGCAAGTTATCACCCAGGTTAAGGTAAAATGGCATCATTTTATCCCAGAAGAGGCTACTGGGAAAGATGAGGAGTTTATTCGTAAGACATATCTTGATTTCTTCCAGCAAAAAGATTTGAACGCTGAGGATGTTGTTTTGCACAAGGGAGGGGAGATGTAACACTGTTGTGAATGCTTTGATAAGTTACTTTTTTTACTTTCTATTTATTTTATTTTTGGTTTCCTAAACTTATTAACTCATGGTTAATTAATGATTGTGATGGAACACGTAATGAAATTCATTTAAATTCTAGGAAAATAATTTATTTTTTTGAAATAATAAGAAAATGATAAAATATAATTTTATTATTAGAAACCACCAGAAAGTTTGGATGGTTATGAGTCCCTCTCTTTATTTTCCCTAAGGGGAGAAAAGAAAGGGATAATAATTTTGGGAGGAGGACTCAATAATCAGAAAGATGAATAGAGGACTTGAACAGGATGTTCAAGGGTCAAGATATTGCAAAACCAAGGAGCTCTTGAGTTGTGCTCTGAACCAGTGGAATCCTTGGAAAAAATTTGAATTGGTCCTATGTGGTCTAGAGGTTCATAGAAGTACTCAAGTTGAGAATGAATCCTATATTGTATGGTTGGGAAGAGCTTGAGGGGAGACTGTACATCGTTGCCAGTCTCATTCATGGTTGGGAGGTGAGATCCTCCTGGTAAAATTATTTTGAATAAGATCAACTCAGAAAGATAAGTATTTCTAGAATATTCTTGGTTATATTGTTGTAAATTTTTCTTGTTTTTTTATAGAGCAAAAGGAAAAAGAAAAATTATGTTTCAAATTTTTTTTGTTATCATAGTTGTATAAAAACTAGAGTTTTATTAAGTATAGGATGAATTGTAAACAATGACATGTACTTTTAAACTGGGTGATTATGCATTTAAGAGTTTTCTGATATATTTGGACCATAAACATAGTATCTAACATCTTTGAGCATAAATAAATAGTTAATTTCCCTTCAATAATAGTTGAGGAAAGATTTTGGTGTTGTAGGTCAACCTGGGAATTATAAGGAAAATACCATGCTTCAGATTGGTACAAGCTGGCACTCTGAACTAAAGCGATTGGAATCAGGTCAGGGCTAGAACAATAATCCTAAAAGGGTTCCCATAATCAAAGAGATACCGAGAGAAATCAGAGTAGTTAATAACAGTAACAATTAAAATTCAAATGAAACCCTTGTTTGAGGTTGTAAGTCACATACTAAGGAATGTTTGTAAATAACCCTTGTCAATGGGTGCACAATATAAGAATGTCTGTAAATGACCCTTTCTAGTGGGTGAACTGACTTAGATGTCTCAACCTAGAAACGTTTATAAATATACAAACTAGTGAATCAAAAAACAATCTACATTGTTATACTTAATCCAACAAACATATTTTATAATAATTTAGACTAGTAGAAAAAAAAGCAGTTATTGTCAAAACAGTTAAAATTGCGCCACATAACAAAAATATAAATGTATATCTAACATACTTATAAATATACATGTTTAAAAATAAATTAATGGGAGGCATGCAATTAGAAGCAGAATTGCCATGAACATTTGGAGCACAAGTTAAACCCTTGTCACAACATAAGGAACAATGAAATTCGCATAAATTACACAGTAGCAGAAAATCCATTAACATGCATTAAATTTTCAAGGAATCAACTTTTCAAAATTGGAGAAATGATGATAATTCACCATCTACATTCAAAAATCTAAGAGTTAATACTCATTAACATAAAAGAACTCGTGGCTGATACAAACTGGGTCATAAATCATACATACTCATGAACAATTGTACGCGAAATTATGACAAAACAAAGTAATAAATTAATTATCTTGATACAAATGGAATTCTACGCTTTATTCTCCTAGAATATAAATCAGAAACCAAAAACAAAGTAATAGATTGACCATTTATGGAAGAGATCATTGTAAGAAAATGTGGAGCCATGCTAGCATAGTTGAGCATGATACCCTAGTTGGGTAAATTCTTGTAGAACCCTAAACAATATGGATAACCAAAGAAAAACTTGGGAATAGAATATATGAAGCCTTTGAGATCCTAACTATGGCCATAGTTAAAAACTCCATAGGCATGAGTAGCAAATAAAGGGACAAACCTGGAAATGGGAGACACGATTAGTTAAAGTGTGAATGGGGTCATTAAAAGGCTGAAGGTTCTTTGAAAAAAAAATAAAAACCATAAATTATTACCTAAGTCGCCAACCCTCATCATTTTAGTAAGGAACCTACTGAGAAAAAAAAATCACTACAAGTTATCTCCAAGTGTAAGGAAACTCCAACTGAAATCAGTGAACCTTGCAGTAGGGTTTCAATGATTTGTACCTAGAAAGCCGAGTCTGCACAGTTCCTCCTGCCATACTAATGTTGGAGGTGGAATAAGAAGCCTTGGTAGAAATTGAGAAAGAAAAATAAAACAACCAAACGAAAACATAAGTCATAGATATATTATAGAAAACCTCAGAAAAATCTGCGTAATTTCAAGGCCTGGAAAATACCTGTAGAAGGCAGTCTCTCCTCTTCAAACTCTACTCCATCATGAACCTAGTTGTAGAGAGTTGGTGGCCAAACCAGAGGACACAAATGAGAGAATGGATCTGGAGTTAAGAGGGTTAGTTACCACATGGAAACCCTAAGAAATCTTGACTATCCATTTGCCTTAGGGAAACGAAAAATGAGGGATTGGCTTCCAGCTGTTCCGACTAGAAAAAGTAAGGTGTTATGAAAATTAATAAGTTATGAATCCAGTTATATTTCATAGACTGTGTGGCTGACAGTTGTGTGGGCTTTGATTCAACATTTGGATTTGATTACATTACCCAGTCAAGAAAATATGTAATAAGTATAAGTGACAAAGAACCCTTTAATCCAAGCCTTCAAATATTTGGGTTTATGGTTATTAACAATTAATAAGCACGTCCACCTGCCTATGATGATGTAGATATAGTGCTAAGTAAAAGTAATTAATTACTTATTTTATTTTATTTTTCATGGTGGATAATTGTTACAAGTGGTAGCCAAGCCAAGTTCCAACACTTTGGTTGAATGTGAAACTAAGAATAACTAATGTGTGAGTGTTCAGAGAGAGAGAGAAAATGCGACGATTTGGGCCAACAACAGAACCAAAAGTACCTTATGTGGGAAACAATCCTGAGGCGTGGGTATAGTTGGGGAAAAAGTCTCGTCGTGCTAATGCAGTATTGTTAGATATAGTTCAGCGATTGTGTGCTGCAATGACCAATTCAAGGGTTGATAATGAAAAATTGAGGCATGAACAATAAAGGATTCTAAAGATCTTATCGAACAAACATAATCAACGAGATCCAAATCCAAGTGCTCGTAATGGAAATATAACTAATTTTTTTCACAATAGATAAAACTATAAGGAGTCTGCAGGGAGATATAATGACGAGGAGGAAAGGTCGAATAATGCTTATGGTGAGAAAGGAACAGAGAGAAAGAAAATTGAACTACAAGGTGAATTCAAAAAAATAAAACCCTCGGCCTTTAATGGTGAATCTGAGGAGGTAGTCGAGGCTTGACTAATTAACATGTGTAAATACTTTTAGATTTACGATTATGATAATAATTTAAAATCATGATTAATGATTTATCAATTTCAAGGTAAGGCCACCCTCTCGTGGGAGGAAATAAAAATGATTCAAGAAATTGGAGAACAATAAATCACATGAAGTGACTTCCAAAGACATTTTAAAGAAAAATACCTCATTGAACAAGTTTATGATCAAAAGGAAAAGGAATTTTACAATTTAAGGTTGGTCCCGCTAACCATGGATGACTTCGTGGCTAAATTTAATTTGCTACTATGATATGTTCCTTACATTCGTGAAGAGAAGACTAAGGTGCGGTGTTTTATTAGAATTCTGCCTACTTTTATGAAGGAGAGGACTTAATTTTATAATCCAAATACCATGGACAAGGTTGTCCTAGAAGCCCGGATTTGTTATCAGCAAATGAAGCAGAAGGGTGAAGGTATTAAAATTGGATCAAATAGGAAGGGGATGAAGAGTTTCACAAAGAGTGTGAATGAAAAAATTATCAGTGGGGGGGGGATGTGTATCTCAAACAACCCAATAAATTTTCTGGAAAGATTCAATATAAATATATGACAGAAGGTGAGGCTAGACATACAGAGGTAGCCAGCAAACCAGAAGTTAGCTTGCAACAAAAATCTCCCTTGTAATGTTGGGGATGTGGGGAAGCTCATTATCATAAGAAATGTTCACATCGTGTTCTAACATAGCAAGCTTCCAATATACAAGAAGTTTCTAATGTTGGCAAAGAATATTCCCAAAATTCATGTAGCCTTGGATGAAAATAAAGTTGAGTATCAGCCAACAATGGTAGAATGTGAAGTTAAAATTATTAATCATCCTCAAGTTTGAGCTATGTTAATTCTAATATTGTAGAATTATACAATTTACTAATGAATAAATTTTGGAACACCTCGTTAGTGCAATTGGCCACAGGTGCCAAAATAAGAGTAATTTATAAAATAGAAAAATTGTCCATTTAAATTTCAGGACAACATATTCTTATTGATTTGAACATGCTACCCTTTGGGTCCTACGATATGTTGATTGGAATGGACTGGTTATAAAAAAAATGGTCCTTAGTGGATTGCAACAATAAAATTGTTAGTTACCTAATCAAGGAAGGCATTAGACAAGAAATTCAAGGCATTAATAAATCCATTAAGCTACAACCTATTACTTCTAATCAACTAGGGAAATGTATTCGGAAAGGCTTCTAGATTTATGCTGTGTAGGTAGGCTCTAAAAATTATAACGATAAGATAACTTCCTTCAAAAATATGTCAGTGTTTTGAGAATTAATTGATGTATTTCTTGAAAAAATACCCTGATTTCCGCCAAAATGGGACATTGACTTTACCATAGAATTACTCCGAGGAGCACCTCTAGTATCAAAAACTCACTATCGTATGAGTATACCTAAGTTAACAGAGCTCAATTTGCAACTTCAGGAACTCCTTGACAAGGGCTACATTCACCCAAGCGTGTTACATTGGGGAGCCCTTATATTGTTTGTAAGAAAAAAAAATGATAGCTTGTGATTGTGCATTGACTATAGGTAGTTGAATAAGCTAACCATTAAAAATAAATACCCTCTCCCAAGGATTAATGATTTGTTTGACCAAGTTAAGGGAGTTAGTTTGTTTTCTAAGATTGATCTTCAATTAGGCTATCATCAAATTTGAATTAAGCATGCATACATATGCAAGATAACCTTTCAGACTCATTAAGTCCACTATGAGTTTGTGGTGTTACCCTTCGGGCTCACCAATGCACCTGAAATGTTCATGAGTTTAATTAATGGTGTGTTTAAACCCTACCTAGACAAATTTGTGTTGATTTTTATCGATGATATTTTAATGTACTCTTAAAACCTAGAAGATCACAAAGAGCACTTAAGGATAGAATGGAAAACTTTACGGGATAACCAGTTATATGCTAAATAGAAAGTGTGATTTTTACAAGGACTAGATCTAGTATTTTAGGCACATCATTTCCTTGGAGGATATAGCTATGCACCCTGAAAATATTAAAACTATTATGGAATGGATAGTTCCAAAAAATGTTGTATACATTCGGTCCTTTATGGGATTAGCTAGATACTATCGTCTATTTATATAAGGGTTTTCAAAAATTTCATATCCTAATGTCTTTGCAAAAGAAAGTAAAAGTTTTTAAATGGAATATAGAATGTCAACAAATTTTTGAACATTTAAAACATTTTCTAACCACAACACCTATCCTAAAAGTGGCTGATCCTCAAAAAGAGTTCATTTTTTTCACTAATTCTTGCAAAGAAGGTGTTGGAGGGGTGTTGATGCAGGAAGGTTTAGTTATAGTATATGAGTCCCGCAAATTGAAAGATCATGGAAAATAACACTATGCTTATGAATTGGAATTAACAGTATTATTCCATTCCTTAAAGGTATGGTGACATTATCTATTACGAAAAAAATTCCTGCTAATGACTTATCATAGTAGCTTAATGAGTTTCTTCAACCAGCCTACTCTTAATGCCTGTCAAGAAAGATGTACAACTTTTCTAAGTGAGTTTGATTTTGATATAAGGCACCTCAAATGGAAAGAAAAATGTGTTGTTGATGCACAAAGTAGAAATTTTCACTGCGTGTATGGAATGCATTACACAAGGCTAAATCGTGTTTTTCAAAAAAGATTAAAGAAGCTTCTCATAAAGATCCTGAATGTAAAATTTTATGGCAGCAATATAAAAAAACAAAAACTTGGGAAAAAATATGATTATGGCCTAAACTGTGATAATTTGATGACCTTTAAAGGGAAAACATATGTACCTAATCATACTTCTTTAAGAAAATTTATGTTAAATGAATTCCATAAGAATACTTATGCTTCCCACCCTCGATATCAAAAGTTGTTTTCTCCAATAAAGAAATATTAATTCTGACCAAGTATGATAAGAGACATTACTGGCTATTTGGCTAGATGTCTAGAGTGTCAACAAGTTAAAGTGGAACACCAACACCCTACTGGGTCACTCCACCCATTACCCATCCCTGAGTGGAAATGGGAAATGATTACCTTAGATTTTTTTACAGGTATTCATAAGTCCAAAAATCATAATGATTCTATTATGGTGGTTGTACACAAATTAAGTAAAACAACCCATTTTATACCAGTCAAATCCTCCTATAAATCAATTGAGATTGCTGATATATTTATGAAGGAAATCTTTTGGTTACACGATATACCCAAGGTGGTGATTTATGATAGAGACGTAAATTTTATGTGAGCATTTTGGAAGGCCCTTTTTACTGTATTAGGAATAAAGTTTCAGTTTAGCACTACATACCACCCTTAAACAGTTGGGAATATTGAATGAGTGAACCAAGTACTCGAGGACATTTTAGGGATGTTCATGATGAAAAAACTGACCAAGTGGGAAGAGTATCTTCACCTAGTTGAATTTTCATATAATAATCGCTACCATGAGTCATTGGGGATGAGCCCATTTGAGGTGTGATATGGAAGGAAATGTAAAATTCCTATTCATTGGAATAGACCTAAGGATAAACTAGTGTTGGGACCTAATATGTTAGATGATATGGAACAAGTAGTAAAGAAAGTTAACCAAAATTTGAAGGTTGCTCAAGATTGACAGAAAGTGTATGCAGATAGGAAAAGAATCTATAAGGAATTTCATGTTGGAGATCATGTATAGCTATGTGTTAAGCCTAGGAATAGTACATTAGAGTGGGGAGGATGTGCTCAGTTAGCACCTCGATATTATGGACATTTTTAGATTTTGGAAACAATTGGACCAGTAGCATATAAATTGGTGTTACTGAGTCATATATGTGTCCATAACCTATTTCATGTTTCCTTATTAAGGAAATTTGTGTATGATCCTAGGAATGTGATTGATTGGCATAATTTGCAGGTAAAAATTCGAACTTATATTAATTTTATGAATATACATTTTTGACATGAGCCAATAACAAGTTGTGGGCATGTGCAGGTCGAACTGGACGGATAATTTCTGGTAGAGCCTTTGTGTATTCTTGAGTAGAGAGAAACAATGTTATAGATGCAAGTTATCACCTAGGTTAAGGTGCAATGGAATCACTTTATCCCAGAAGAGGCTACCTGGGAAGAGGAGGATTTTATGTGTAAGGCATATCTTGATTTGTTCCAGCAAAGATATTTGAACACCGAGGACGGTGTTTTGCACAAGGGAGGGGAGATGTAACACCCATGTGCATGCTTTGATAATTTTTGTTGTTACTTTCTAGTTTTTTTATTTTTGATTTTCTAAAATTAGTAACTCATGATTAATTAAGTATTTTGATGGAAAACGTAATGAAAGACATTTAAATTACAAGAAAATAAATTTTTTTTTTTTTAAAGTAATATGACAATGATAATAATATAATTTTATTATTAGAAACCACCAAACATTTTGGATGGTTATGAGTACCTCGCTTTCTTTTCCCTGGGGGAAGAAAATAAATGGAGAATATTTTTGGGAGGAGGACTCAAGAACTAGAAACCTTGATAGAGGACTTGAAAAGGATGTTCAAGGGTCAAGATATTGCAAATCCAAGGATTTCTTGAGCTAGGCTTTGAACGAGTGGAACCCTTGGAAAGAAGTTCAATTGGTCCTAGGTGGTCTTGAGGTTCAGATAAGTACTTAAGTTGAGATCGGAACCTACACTGTTTGGTTGGGAAGAGCTCGGGGAAAGATTGTATGTCATTGCTAGTCTCATGGTTGGGAGGTGAGATCCTATTGGTAAAATTATTCTAAAAAAAGATCAAATCAGAAAAATAAGTATTTCTAAACTATATCATAGTTGTATAAAAACGAGAGTTGTATTAAGTAGAAGATGAACGGTAAACAATAACATGTACTTTTAAAATGGATGATTGTACATTGAAGAGTTTAATGAGATAATTATACCATAAACATAGTATCTAGAATATCTGAGCATAAATAAATAGTTAATAACCCTTCATTAATAGTTGAGGAAATATTTTCATGTTGTAGGTAAACCTGGGCATTATAAGGAAAATACCATGCTTCACATGGGTACAAGTTGGCACTGTGAACTAAAAGGGTTGGAATTAGGTCAGGGCTAAAACAATAACCTGAAAGTTTTCCCATAATCAAAGAGATACCGAGATAAATTAGAGGAGTTAATAACAATAACAAGTTAAATTCGGTTGAAACCATTGTTTGAGATTGGGAATTGCATACTAAGGAATGTTTGTAAATAACCCTTTCCAGCGGGTGCACAAACTAAGAATTCCTATAAATGACCCTTTCCAGCGGTTGAATTGATCGAAATTTCTCTACCTAAAATTTTTATAAATATACGAACTGGTAAATCAAAAAACAATCAACATTGTTATACTTAATCCAACAAACATATTATGTAATAATGTAGACTAATTGAAAAAAATAGTTATTGACAAAACTATTAAAATTGTGCCACATAGTAGAAATATAAACGTATATCTAACATACTTAGAAATATACATGTTCTAAAATAAAGTAAGGGGATCCATGCAATCATAAGTGGGATCACCTTGAAAATTTGGAGCACAAGTTAAATCCTTGTCACTACATAAGGAACAATGAAATTCGCATAAATTACACAGTAGCAGAAAATTCATTAACATGCATTAAATTGCCAAGGAATAAACTTCTCAAAATTGCAGAAATGATGATAATTGACCATCTACATTCACAAATCTAAGAGATAATGATCATTAACATAAAATAACTAGTTGATGCAAACCGGGTCATAAACCATACATTCATTACCAATGTACGTGGAATTATGATTAAACAGAGTAATAAATTAATTATCTTGATACAAATTGAAGTCAAGGCTTCGTTATCCTAGAATCTAATAGGCGAAGCCGAAAGAAAAGTAATAAATTGGCGATTTCTAGAATAGATCGTTATAAGAAAATGTGCAGCCATCTTAGCATAGTTGAGCATGATACCCTAGATGCGTAAATTCTTGTAG
Source organism: Pinus albicaulis (assembly GCA_034641835.2). NCBI lineage: Eukaryota > Viridiplantae > Streptophyta > Pinopsida > Pinales > Pinaceae > Pinus > Pinus albicaulis. The sequence continues at coordinate 35,999 of JAXQQM020062802.1, read as the reverse complement.
AATCCTAAAAAATATGGATAACCGAAGAAAACACTGGGAATAGAATATATGAATCTTGTGAGATCCCAGCTATGACCATAGTTAAAAACTCCATAAGCATGAGGAGCGAATAAAGGGAAAAACCTGGCAATGGAAGACATGACCAGTTAGAGTGCAAATGGGGCCATTAAAAGACTAAAGGTTCTCTGATAAAAAAATTAAAATTATTACTTGAGTTGTCAACCCTCATCATCTTAGTAAGGAACCTCTTGAGAACACAAGAATCACTGCAGGTCATCTCCAAGTCGAAGGAAACCCCAACCGAAATTAGTGAACCTTACAGCAGGGGTTTCAATGTTTTGTACCTAGAAATCCGAGTCTGCACAGTTCCTCCTGCCATATCAACGTTGGAGCTGGAATAGGAAGCCTTGGTAGAAAATGAGAAAGAGCTATTTTAGAAAACCTCAGAAAAATCTATGTAAGTTCAAAGCTTGGAAAATACCTGTAGAAGGTGGTCTCTCATGTCAAACTCTACTCCATGGTTAACCTAGCTGCATAGAGTCGATGGCAAAACTAGAGGATGCAAATGAGAGAATGGATCCAAATCCAAGAGGGTTAGTTACCACATGGAAAGCCTAAGAAATCTTTACCACCCATCTGCCTTTAGGAAACCAAAAAGAGGTATTGGCTTCCAGTTGTTCCGGCTGGAAAAAGTAAGGTGTTATGAAAATTAATAAAATTAATAAGTCATGAATCCAGTTGTATTCCGCAGACCGGGTGGCTGACAGCTGCATGGTTTGTGAGACCACATTGGGATTCGATTACATTACCTAGTGAGGAAAATCCTTCATAATTATAATTGACAAAGAACCATTTAATCCAATCCTTCAAACCTTTGGGTTTACGGTTTATTAACAATTAAAAATCACATCCATGTGCGTATGATGTTGTAGATATAATGCTAAGTAATATTAATTAATTACTTAGTATTTTTATTTTATTTTATTGTTTATGGTGGATAATTGTTACTAATGGGTAACTATTAAAATTTCACTTGATGCGAATATATGGTTCTTCATCTTGTTCTGAGGATCAACTAAACTGGATACCAAAAGTTTTCTTGTTTTTCAAAATATTTTAATATGAATTAATATTGACATATACTTAAAAATATATTAATAACAAATAAACTCAATTTAATGTGAGATCTGTGGTTAAGATGGATCTATACTGGTAAATATTCTAAATGAAATTGATTTTTATGATTCACAGATAATATTTTGGTGTTTATCCTATAATTTTGAATTTTTTTAAAGTCAAAAGTAATACCCCTAGGTGGAAAGTAAATATTTAATTTATTTTTACTGCAAAGACTTGATAAATCATGGGTTATGTGGAAATCCTAAGTGGGAAAATTTAATATGTATAGTTTATTTTAATTTATATAAAAATAGTTATAGAAAGACTTGGAATTCATGGAAAATATCATAGATAAAAATTTTCATTTACTCGACATTTAGAGGATATTTATCCCTGTATCCCTAGAGATAAAACATCTCAGTGGGAAAAGAAGCGAAGGAGGCAAGAGAAAAAAGTTGGAGGAATCTTGAGGGAGAAAGAACTTGAAACCTTAACCAGGACATTGTTAAGAAAAGCAAAATGCTAAAAGTTTGGGTTATTCTTGAGCTAAACTGGGAGCCAATGAAAACCCGAAGACAAATTTGTGAAGCTGTGAATTCTTGGTTGGACTACGTAGTCTTGATGCCAGGATATGACCCTTGTGGGCTCATTGTCTATATTTTTTTTTATGGAAATGAAAAGACTCGGGGGAAGAATCGGTTGCGAGGACTATTCTCATTGCATGGGACGAACCATCTTTCTCTTGGTTGAATTCCTTAACTTTCTAAACTGAAACAGATAAGTGCAGTCACTTTATTATATTTTATGTATTTATGTAAGTGTTGCATTTTCATTATATATATTATGGGTTAACCCCATTGGGAACCTATGTGTATGTATGAACAAAAGGTCATTGGATATTAGAGAAGGTTTTCTAACTAATATTTAATGATTTTCCAGTAGTAGGAATCATGAATTTTCTTGTGTGTATTTGTAAAATATGGGTACTTATAAGTATAAAGGAGTGTTCTATTGTTTTGTTTTGTTTTTTAAGACATGGTAATTGTAAATGAAATTTGTGTTAGAAATATTGTCATTGATGGCAAAGAAAAGAAAAGAGGTAGAAGCGGCGAATATGGAGGCAGTGAAACGGTCGAGCAATGGAGACGAGCGGTGGCGGTCGAAAGCGGCGAGGAGGCGTTAGCACAGCGAGCACAGAGATTCCGGGAATATTAACCAAAGCGGCATGCATATATATATATATATATATATATATATATATATATATATATATATATATATATATATATATATATATATAGACACAAACCCCTATTCCGAGAATGCATTACCTTAAGCCCGGAGGATATATGTATATAATTCTGAGAACCATTACCCAGCCGGGTGGTACATATAACATAAACACAATTCCGGGAATTGTATAACCCAAGCAGCAAAATATACGTATAAATCTCATTCTGGGAATCATTACCCACGCTGGAGTACATATGTAGCGCATTACATATATATACATCGCCTTATATATATAAGTTTCATTTTATTGAGCCCGAATTTAAAAGGATCAAAGGTCCAATGCATATGTATTAATTTACGTGGAGCGCTTTATGATAAACAAATAACCAAAATACCGTACGGTGGGACACCTTACGCAATCGCATCAGTGATTATAAGGGCATCGAAACGTATAAACCAAAACTTGCGATTTCGATTGAAGCACGGACCCGGTGGGCTTATAAACCATGAGTAACAAGTATTTGAAGTTCGGCATGATCACATCGGAACAACCCAATCACATCGGAGAAAATCTGGCAGCGGATCACTTGCAACTAAAAGTTGCGATTGCGATTAATCACAATCGGAGCTAATCCAGGGTATCGGAACATGCAACAAAGATTTGCGATTGCGATTTAAGCCCGGACCTGATGGGCTTATAAACTATGACTATCAAGTATTTGAGTTCCAATCGCATCAGAAAAGAACAGTGAACAGTGATCAATCACATCGGAGCAAGGCAGCTTGCGATTGCGATCAATCGCAGTCGGAAATCGCTGGAGGAGAAATATATCGCATCGGAAAGCGTGGCAAGTGGGCCCGAAAGGGAATTTGTTAAGTATTAATATGACTCTTCATTGAAGTGGTAGTTTATATGATTAAAACTTTATATAAGTTCGCCGAGAATTGAAACTATGAGATATATATGTATATATACAGAAGGCGCTGTTATAAAACACTGTAGTGATTATATTGAAATATGCCACGTGGTCTGTGGACCCACGGGCCTCGGCTCAAGGTGGAGGGAGATTCTTTATTTAAAACAATTGGGATGTATGTTTGTTCCACTTGCGGAACTCGCCACATCAACAAGACACTTGCTATGTACAGAGCATTGGAATTTGTCCAGAATTACAGTCAGCAGTTTCATATATATATAAAGCGCTGATATAAAAATAAAAATAAAAATGCAACTCATAAATTCAGGAGTTACGCAGCAGCCATAAACAGAAAGGCATACAGAGGAGAGAAAGGGACCAACACAGTCAAAGAAAAGACAAATGCGCAACGATCCAAAAGGTTGTATGAGTGAGCTGGAGCTCTCATTGTAATTAAATGTAATATTTTAATTGGTTTATATTGTTTGTGATGCATTGACAAGTCTCCGGAAGAGAGCAAATATCCCACTGTAATATTAAGATAAGCACCTACAGTTATTTTTTTTAATGAGCAGATAAAAGGAATGAGAAGACGGAAGCCAAAGAGTCATGACTGTTCACTCTAAATTCTTTGTGAAATACAAACAGTCATGTGAGGAACTCTATAAATAATATCATCTTGATATGCAAAAAGAGGTTAGAGAGAGTAAATATAGAGAAGGCAGAGTACAGAAGAGTGAGGCAGAGAAGATTAAGAAAAGAAGAGCAGAAAGAGAAGCTACAGAACAGAGCTGATATCTGAGGTAAATCAACAAAAATTCAGTTTGATAAATTGAGGAAGTTGGAGCTTCCCTATCAAGTTGCAGCTTGATAGCTGTCAGTTGTAGCTGACTGAGGTTGGAGCCTCCTGTAGGTTGGTGCCTGCAGAAAATAGAAGGGAGTTGGTGCTTCCTTGCAAGTTGTAGCTTGCAGAATTGAGGATAGAGCCTCCTGTAGGTTGGTGCCTGCAAAAAACAGTGGTGAGAGGGAGTTGGAGCTTGCCTTTGCATCACAACAATAATAAGTTGTGGTTTTCTCCCTTTATGGGTTTCCACTTACATCTGCTGTCTCTGTGTGTGTTTCTTATGTGTTGATGTGATTCTTTCAATCTGCTTAATTGGTTGCTGCTCTCCACATAAGTGTGGTCTCACATTAATTTAATATTGGCTGCAACATTATAAGACTGTTTATAAATTAAGCTGTAAATAAATTTGGTGAAAATTTTGAAAAGCTTATGTATGTATTAAACTGATTCCCCCCCCCACTCTTAGTTTAATTAAAGATTCAACAATTGGTATCAGAGCCGGTTCCTTTGTGCAAGTCTAACAACTGAAAGGAGATCCTAGGTTCCCAAGATGGCTAGTAAAGAAGGATGCTCAACCAATAAAGCCCCTTTCTTCACTGGTGAAAATTATGCTTTCTGGAAAATCTGAATGAGGACATACATAATGTCTCTAGGATTTAATCCAAAGGTGTCTGCAATAGAAGAAACAGCTGATTGGGAGACCTTGACCATGAACCAGCTACTTGGAAATCTAACAGCCTATGAAATGAGGCTCCCATAGAAAAAGCCAAGTACTAGGGAAGCAACTTTTAAAACATAAAAGAAGAAAGAAGAAGAGGGAGACATATGCTCATGCTCAGATGAAGAAGAGGCAAAGTTTGTCAAGAAATTGGATAGAGGTTCAAGTAAATACAAAGGTAAACTCCCCTTCAAATGCTTTAATTGTGGAAGAGTGGGACACTATGCTGCTAAGTGTCCTCACAAGAAAGTAAGGAATCAGACTCAAGAGTCAGAGAAAAATAAATCAAAGAACTGGCAGAAAGGAAAGAAGTTCAGCAGAAAATCCTTCTATGCTCAACAAGACAACAGTACATCTGAAGATTCAGATGAACCCTCAAGTGAAGAAGGAACCTCCGAATTCTTATTGATGGCCATAGAAGAACTTGAAGGTCTCCTACTAGAAGATGAAGAAGAAGAAGGGGAAGTCGACCTTGAGGGGGAGCTAAGAAGTGCTCTAGAAGAGATTGACAGACTCAAACTGAAATGCAGAAAACAAAAGGACATTCTTCTCAAGTATGTAAGAGAAGAACAAAACTCAGAAGTCCTCATGCAGCTGAAGGTAGAGCTTGAAGAAGCCAAGAAGATAGAAGACATGTTACTTCAGCAAATCAAGGATAAAACCCGAGAACAAGAGAAGCTGGAAGAAGAAGTAGTATGTCTCAAGAAGAAACTAGAAAATTCTCAAAGGAAAGTGGTTATAAACTCTTCTCAAACAACAAGCTCTAGTAAGTTGAATGAAATTCTGGTTGCTCAAAGATCCCCAATGATAAAAACAGGAATAGGCTATGAAGGAGAATCGAGTAAAGGCAAAGAAAAGGAAAACAAAAATATAATTTTTGTAAAAGAAAAGAAGACTGATGAAGCAACCCAGTCAATTTCTACAAAAGAAGAAACATGTAATAAGGATGACAGAGATCAGAAGGAATCTCTAGTAACAAAGAATGCAATAAATACTAAAATGACAGAAAAAGAATCATATGCCCCTGAGTATATCAAATTTGGAAGCCATCAAGGGATATTCTTCCCTCCCATGAAGAACACCACCTGTTATGTCTTCCACAAGCCGGGACACATTGCTGCATATTGTTATGTAAGGAAGAGTAATTCAAACCTGCAAAAGATGCAAACAGTGAAGAGACTGTCTCAAACAAACAAATGGAGAAAACAACCTTACATAAGGTATGCAAATAATTTCTATCGTTATTGTTTTTATTGTAAGGAATTTGGCCATAAAATTATTGAATGTGGAAAGTATGGACAAAGATTGATGTTCAACATCTCAAGGAGGTTTATGAATCAAAGAAATTTTGTTCATACTCACAATTCTGCAAAAACTATGATCAAATGCTGTATATGCAATCAAGTTGGACATATACCCTCCAAATGTTCTCTGAAAGGTTGTGATTCATCAACTCACAAAAGACACCAAACAAAAGGATGCCTCCAGTGGATAAAGAAGGAGAATAAATGTGACTTGGCTCTAACAGCTCAAGACCTGAAAAGCCAGTGGTACCTGGATAGTGGCTGCTCAAAACACATGACTGGAGACAGAAGCAAGTTTATAACTCTTGATGAAAAGAAATCTGGCAATGTTACTTTTGGCAATGATAAATCAGGTAAGATCAAGGGAAAAGGCTCAGTCAACATAGACAATGGCAGAGGAAAGGCCCAAGAGGTACTATTTGTAGATGGGCTGAAAGCAAATTTACTAAGTGTTAGTCAGATGTGTGACAAAGGCTGTGAAGTTCTTTTTAGAGCACAAGACTGTGAATTCAGATCAAGCACCACAGGTAAGACTTTGCTCAAAGGTGTTCGAACAGAGAGCAATGTTTACATTGTGAAAGTGGGAGATGAAGCATGCCATCTTAGCAAACTTGAGGAGTCATGGTTATGGCATAAAAGATTGGGACATCTCAGCTTCGATCACATCATCAGACTAAGAAAGAAGAAAGCTGTCAGAGACATGCCAGAAATAAAGAGGCCTTCTAATACCATATGCAAATCTTGTCAATTGGGTAAACAGACCCGCACATCCTTTAAGGCCAAAGAGGAGTTATCAACAAGAAGACCACTCCAGCTTGTGCACATGGATCTGTGTGGACCTGCAAGAACTAAAACACCAAGTGGAGAATCCTACTTCATGCTGATAATAGATGATTTCTCTAGAATGACATGGGTTTCTTTTCTCAAGAACAAATCAGAAGCACTAGAAAAGTTTAAGACATTCAAAGCATTAACAGAAAATCAAACTGGATGCAAGATAAAATGTATCAGATCAGATAGAGGAGGAGAATTCACTGATTATGACTTTGCAGACCTATGCAATGAACATGGCATAAAACAACAATTTACTATTGCAGGGACACCTCAGCAGAATGGAGTAGCAGAGAGACAAAACAGATCTGTTCAACAAATTGTCAGAGCCATGATGCAAGAGAATAATATTGCTCAAACCTTCTGGGCAGAAGCGGTACACACAGCGGTGCATATCCTTAATAAAGCTCACTTAAGGCCAAGCAGTGACAAGACTCCCTATGAACTTTGGCATGGGAAACTAGCTTCAATCAAACATTTTAGAATCTTTGGAAGCAAGTGTTACATAAAGAATAATGATGAAAATCTTGGAAAATTTGATGCAAGAGAAGATGAAGGGATATTTCTAGGATATGCATCCAAAAGTAAAGGGTACAGGTGCTACAACAAGACTCTTCGAAAAATAGTAGAAAGCATTGATGTGAGATTTGATGAAGAAATTCCAAACAATACAAGAGATACAGACTGCTGCAGTCCATCAGACAACCATGTAGAAGAAAACCAAGATGATGAGGAAACAAGCAAGACAACAGAAGATACAGAGCTAAGTTCTAAAGCTCCCTCAAGATATACTCAGAAGAACCATCCTGAAGATCAGATCATTGGAGACAAGAGAGTAGGGGTCCAAACAAGAAGGCAGCTAACAGAACAAACTGAAGAGGTATACATAGCCATGTTGTCACAAATAGAGCCAAATAAATTTGAAGAAGCCAGCAAGGACAAGTCTTGGGTGAATGCTATGAATGAAGAATTGGACCAAATTGAGAAAAATAATACCTAGGAACTAGTGCCTAGACCCACTGAGAAAAATGTCATAGGCTCAAAATGGGTATTCAAAAACAAAATGAATGAAGAAGGACAGGTAATCAGGAATAAAGCCAGACTTGTCTGTAAGGGATACTCACAAATTGAAGGACTGGATTACGATGAAACATTTTCCCCTGTAGCCAAAATGGAAGCTATCAGAATGTTTATGGCATTTGCTTGCTACCAAAACTTCAAAGTATATCAAATGGATGTAAAATCTACATTCCTGAATGGAGACTTGGAAGAAGAAGTCTACATGGAACAACCAGAAGGCTTCTCATTGACAGACAAAGAAGACTATGTGTGCAGACTGAAGAAGGCTCTATATGGACTGAAACAGGCTCCTTGTGCTTGGTACTCAAGACTGGATAAATATTTGCAAAAACAGGGTTTTAAGAGAAGTGGAGTAGACAACAATCTATATATAAAAGCCCATGAAAATGAACTCCTGATTGTTGTAGTATATGTTGATGAAATTATGTTTGGAAGCAACAGAGAAGAACTAGCAAAAAGGTTTGCAAATGAAATGAAAACATAGTTTGAAATGTCGATGATTGGAGAGCTAAGTTTCTACCTGGGACTGCAAATTCAGCAAAATAACACAGGTACATTCATCTCTCAAGAAAAATACTTAAAAGAAATGCTGAAAAAATTCAAAATGGAGGACTGCAAACCTGTGACAACCCCCATGATCACAGGATGCAAGCTGTGTGCTGATGATGGGACTGCAGATGTAGATCAAAAACTCTACAGATCCATGATTGGAAGTCTATTGTATCTTACTGCATCAAGACCAGACATCATGCTAGCAATAGGACTAGTGGCAAGATATCAAGCATCACCTAAGCAAAACCATCTTTTGGCAGTAAAAAGAATACTCAGCTATCTACAAGGAACAACACAATATGGACTTTGGTATCCTAAAGACAAAAGCTTCACCTTGACAGCATACACAGATGCAGATTGGGCCAGCTGTGTGGATGACAGAAAGAGTACAAGTGGAGGTGCATTCTATCTAGGAGAAAGTCTGGTGGCATGGTTAAGCAAGAAACAAACATCTATCTCCCTGTCTACAGCTGAAGCAGAATATATAGTAGCAGCAGCATGTTGTACACAAGTCATGTGGATGAAGCAGACTCTTCAATACATGAAGGTAAGCATTAATGAACCTATCTCAATCAAATGTGATAATACAAGCGCTATAAGTATATCAAAAAATCCTGTGCTTCACTCAAAAACTAAGCATATCCCAATCAAGTATCATTTTCTCCGAGAACAAGTGGCTCAGAAGATAGTAAAGCTGGAGTATGTGCCAACAAAAGAACAGATAGTTGATATATTTACCAAACATCTTGCTAGAGAATCATTTCAATATTTGAGAGATAAATTAGGGGTAGTATCTGCAGATACTACTCTCTAATATGAAGAGAAAGCACAGTCTCAGGGGGAGAACAGAAACGAAAATATCATTCCTAAAAGAAATCAGCAAGCAAGGGAAGCATAAAACAGGTCCACAGGATCAAAGAGCTATAAGATAATATTCTCAGTATTATCAGCATTCAGCATGAAAAAGGTCAGTAGCAGAGCAAAAATAACATTAACTTGCTTACACCTAAAGTAGTATATTGAGCGTTGAAGCAATATCTTCTTCTATATATATAATTGCATGCCTTCCTGAAGCCGAAACATGTATATCTCCAAAGTTTTTTTTTAATATTAGTTACAAAACTGTGCGAAGGCTGTTTGCTGAGTTTTCAATCAAATATCTTGAATATGCTTTTGCAGAAATTCACTCTGATAGAACAGTCAAAATATCTGAAGAATAAAGGAATAACTGTGATTACCATCTAAATAAAATTGCACGGTTGATAAGTAAAACTGACCAAAACATTGAAGGGTTTGTTTTGAAAACACATTATACAAAAAGGAAAGTCACTTGGCTTCTAATATTGAAAGATATTGCCCATTATTACAATGAGCTGTAAGCTCTGGTTTGATTCATTGTTTTCAACAGCAACAAGGACCTTTCAGTCGTTAAATGCATCATCCCTATCTGCAATCTAGCATAGATTACAAACAACAGGCACTACAGATGAAACACAGCTATAAAACATATATTGGCTCACTATATCAGACAGAGACAAAACGTATATTCAAGTTCAATAATCCTTAAAGTGTTCTCTCAACAAGTCTTGTACAACAGTCTGGAGCAGCAGGGTACAAAGACAGAAAATGGTGATCTAAACACAAATCAAAGAAAGGAAATGCAACGACAGAGCCTATACGGAGAAATGAGGTGTCGTCCTTTGCCATTGATGTCAAAGGGGGAGGAAGAGCAAGCAACAGAAGAAAGGATTCTAACAGGAAAACAGAGGAAGTGTATTTCCATCAATGCCAAAGGGGGAGACTGTTAGAAATATTGTCATTGATGGCAAAGAAAGCAAAGAACAGTAGCAGGGAATATGTACAGCAGAAGGCAGAGGCAGAGGTCGAGCAGCGCTAAAGCATAAATAGGCAAAGGAGACAGGCGGAAGAACACTGCTAAAGCGTAACAGTCAAATACAGAGGCAGAGTGAAACGGTTGAGCAGTGGAGGCAGAAGCAGCGAATATGGAGGCAGTGAAACGATCGAGCAGTGGATACAGAGGCAGTGAAGCGGTCGAGCGGCAGAGGCGTTAGCACAGCAGAGGCACATAAATTCTGGGAATCTTAACCCAAGCGGCATGCATATATATATATATACACACAAACCCCTATTCCGAGAATCTCTACCTTAGCCGGAGGATATATGTATATAATTCCGAGAACCATTACCCAGCCGGGCGGTACATATAACATAAACACAATTTCGGGAATCGTATAACCCAAGCAACAAAATATACGTATAAATCTCATTCCGGAAATCGTTACCCACGCTGGAGTACATATGTAGCGCATTACATATATATGCAGTGCCTTATATATATAATTTTCATGTTATTGAGCCCGAATTTAAAAGGATCAAAGGTCCAATGCATATGTATTAATTTACGTGGAGCGCTTTATGATAAACAAATAACCAAAGTACCGTATGGTGGGACCCCTTACCCAATCGCATCGGAGATTATAAGGGCAGCGGAACGTATAAACCAAAACTTGCAATTGCGATTGAAGCCCGAACTCGGTGGGATTATAAACCATGAGTAACAAGTATTTGAAGTCCGGCATGATCGCATCGGAACAACCCAATCGCATCGGAGAAAATCTGGCAGCGGATCACTTGCAACTAAAAGTTGCGATTGCGATTAATCGCAATCGGAGTTAATCCAGGGTATCGGAACATGCAACAAAGATTTGCGATTGCGATTGAAGCCCGGACCCGATGGGCTTATAAACTATGACTAACAAGTATTTGAGTTCCAATCGCATCGGCAAAGAACAGTGAACAGTGATCAATCGCAATCGGAAATCACTGGAGGAGAAAAATATCGCATCGGAAAGCGAGGCAAGTGGGCCCGAAAGGACATTTGTTAAGTATAAATATGATTCTTCATTGAAGTGGCAGTTTATATGATTAAAACTTTATATAAGTTCGCCGAGAATTGAAACTACGAGATATATATGTATATATACAGAAGGCGATGTTATAAAACGCTGTAGCGATTATATTGAAATATGCCGCGTGGTCTGTGGACCCACGGGCCTCGGCTCAAGGTGAAGGGCGATTCTTTATTTAAAACAATTGGGATGTATGTTTGTTCTGCTTGCGGAACTCGCCACATCAACAAGACACTTGCTATGTACAGAGCGTTGGAATTTGTCCAGAATTACAGTCAGCAGTTTCATATATATATAAAGCGCTGATATAAAAATAAAAATAAAAATGCAACTCATAAATTCAGGAGTTACGCAGCAGCCATAAACAGAAAGGCATACAGAGGAGAGAAAGGGACCAACACAGTCAAAGAAAAGACAAATGCGCAACGATCCAAAAGGTTGTATGAGTGAGCTGGAGCTCTCATTGTAATTAAATGTAATATTTTAATTGGTTTATATTGTTTGTGATGCATTGACAAGTCTCCGGAAGAGAGCAAATATCCCACTGTAATATTAAGATAAGCACCTACAGTTATTTTTTTTAATGAGCAGATAAAAGGAATGAGAAGACGGAAGCCAAAGAGTCATGACTGTTCACTCTAAATTCTTTGTGAAATACAAACAGTCATGTGAGGAACTCTATAAATAATATCATCTTGATATGCAAAAAGAGGTTAGAGAGAGTAAATATAGAGAAGGAAGAGTACAGAAGAGTGAGGCAGAGAAGATTAAGAAAAGAAGAGCAGAAAGAGAAGCTACAGAACATAGCTGATATCTGAGGTAAATCAGCAAAAATTCAGTTTGATAAATTGAGGAAGTTGGAGCTTCCCTATCAAGTTGCAGCTTGATAGCTGTCATTTGTAGCTGACTGAGGTTAGAGCCTCCTATAGTTTGGTGCCTGCAGAAAATCGAAGGGAGTTGGTGCTTCCTTGCAAGTTGTAGCTTGCAGAATTGAGGATAGAGCCTCCTGTAGGTTGGTGCCTGCAGAAAACAGTGGTGAGAGGGAGTTGGAGCTTGCCTTTGCATCACAACAATAATAAGTTGTGGTTTTCTCCCTTTATGGGTTTCCACTTACATCTGCTGTCTCTGTGTGTGTTTCTTATGTGTTGATGTGATTCTTTCAATCTGCTTAATTGTTTTCTGCTCTCAACATAAGTATGGTGTCACATTAATTTAATATTGGCTGCAACATTTTAAGACTGTTCACAAATTAATCTGTAAATAAATTTGGTGAAAATTTTGAAAAGCTTATGTATGTATTAAAATGATTCACCCCGCCCCCCCTCTCAGTTTAATTAAATATTCAACACACGACATTGATTGTTTTCTTCTTCTTTATTTTCCATCTACAAACATAAAAATAAATTGAAATGGGTGTATATACATTGGTGAGAATAATGAAAATTCCAATATTAAATAATATACATCAACATAAATTGAAAAGAAAAATGACGTACCATAGCAACAATTGACTCATAAACTATACACATTCTTTCAAAACTATGTACCATGCCATCTTTCAAAATTTCATTTGTTGGCGCAATTCCATACTTTGTTTCCTGCAAGTTTTATACCCCATAACAAATCATATATTTAATATAAAATATGCTTTTGTTATATTAATTATAGACGGAGCTAATTAAAACAAGATTGATAGATGCTTACAAATTCCACAATTAAATTCTGATATGCCAACATATACTCACAACCCATATTTAACCCAATTTCAATCAATTCGTCTGATGATTCTTCTTTGTATGTTAGAAACTGTTTGAAGACATTTAATGATGCTTTTTGTAAAACAACTTAAAAAATACAAAAATGAAATCTAGTTAAGTTGTTATAAGGAAATAACAATTACTCACAAACTTAGAGATCAACCCTTTTATTCCTTGTCGTCCTGTTTTATGTGCTAAATGGGTTCCATTTTCTTTTCTTTTTTGCAAGAAAATTCTTGAAAATTAATATTTAAAGCAAAATTGTTTATTTATTGTACCTAACGATCGAAAAATTCAATGACTACATATTACATTTGAAGCGTGTTCTTGTTGTTGGAAAGAACGTCTATACATTCTCTCCACTATATCCCTCAAACTTTTGTAAAAGTTTTCCCCCCTTTCGTTATCTTCCAACACCATTCTAGATGAGCTAAGGAGCAATTCATTCTCATTTGCATGTTCTATTTTTTTTCTTTTTTTAGAACAACATTCCTTTTCCGAGTTGTTGGTCCCTGTAGAACATTAAACAGATGTGAATTAGTAGAGTGTTTGACACATGTTATCTAATAATTTTAAGTATATTATTAATGATAATTAGAAAAAGAAACTCATATTGGATCAACAGTATTTTTTCATTCACCTGATTCATCTTTTTGCAATATTTCCATTAAACTTTTACGCTCTTCTGGTCCTAGATTGGAAGTAATAATATCGAGCTTCGTCATTTTGTGGCTCTTCATGATACACAGTAAATAATACATATTAGTTAAAGTTACATATAGTTCAAAAATAATATTTTTTATAAAGAATTTACAAAGAACTTGCTTCTTTTTCTTTTCTTGATGTGTTAACAGTATTTTTGTTACTTGATATCTTGTCATTCATTTCTTTATCAATCTGAAACCTATACCATATCATTCATTAATATATTTATAAATAAATTCTTGAATTTTCAGGTAGAAAATAAATCTCAAGGTACCGGTGCACCTTTGATGAAGTCTGCATTGCCGCTGGTGCGTGGGTATATTAAAAATGCACCGTAAAACAATATAATACACCGTATGGTGCGTTGGGTATTATAAATGCACTACAAAAAACAATGTAATAGACCCAACGGTGCATGGGGTATTATAAACGCACTGCAAAAACGGTGTAATACACCGTACGGTGCTTTCCTAGTTACAGGGAGCATCGATGCCCTATTTCAGATTTGGTGCACAGATTTAGAAAAAATGTTTTCAAATTTTTACTACATAGTACTTGTGCGGTGCACTGTATAATACAACACACTCGTGCAGTTGCGTATGCAGGGCACATCGATAAAGAAAAATAATTTTTTTTCAAAAATTCATGCAATGGCCGAATGGATTGGGATTCGACTATACAAGTCGTCCCATGGGTTGGACATCATTCTAAAATGAAAAACCCTAATTTTGAGATCACAAAAATAAGGAGAAGAAAGGGAAAAAATAAAAAAAATGAAGGGTTCAGGGTAAAAATGGATAAAACTGCAGAAAAAGATAAAAAACTGCATAAAAAAAGTAAAAGAAATAATCAAATTTAATCATGAAATGGTTTGATAAAGGGTTTGAATCACCAGAGGTTTGGTTTCTGATTGTCTAAATACTTATGTTCAAACGTATTTCGTTGCTCCACAGTGCCCTCATGCTCTCTTGCTCCAGGTCTATCTCCTACAAATATCTGGCTGAAAATTTTAGCAAAAAGAGTGAAATAATGAAAAGTGTTTAGTATTTAAAGACTTATTTTATCAAATGAGATTTTCGAAATTATTTTACCGCCCATTTTTCAAATTGCTGTTTTTTTTTAACTTAAAGAAAATAGAGTTGCATTTTTTTTATTTGCACTTATTCGTTTCTGGTGTGGAATGGTTGTGGCCTTATAGGGTTATTGATGAGATGATAAAGCGCCCTTGTTTGTTTAAATTTATTTTATTGTATGTAAGATCATAAAAAATAATGATAATTATAAAGTACATGAATTTATTTTCATTATTTTCTAAACTTTATATATGCAAGATCATAAAAAAATAACGATAATTATAAAGTACATGAATTTATTTTCATTTTTTTCTAAACTTTATGTTACAAAAATTAGTATTATTCTATATTTGTTATTTTACAATTATTTGCAAATTTACAATTTTAAATATTTTAATAAAATCATTTCACATTAATACAATTAAAATTTTCACATTAATGGAATTAAAATTTTACAAATTAATATTTTACATACAATTACAATTAAAATTACAATTAAAATTACAATTACAATTTTTTACATAATTTCACATGATTAGATTAAATTAGAACATGGGAATTTTAATTTTACACATACACAATTACATTTTACAATTTTACATAGAATTACATTTACAATTACAATTACAATTTTACAAATATTTTACATACAATTCAATTAAAATTACAATTACAAATACAATTACATTTACAATTTCACATAGAATTACATTTACAATTACAATTACAATTTTACAAATATTTTACATACAATTCAATTAAAATTACAATTACAAATACAATTACAATTTTAGAATTTTATGTACAATTTTACAAATTTTCATATATACAATTACAATCATTTCAGAATAAATTAAATATTACAATTACAATTAAAATTACAATTAGTACAAATACAAATACAATTTTACAATTTTACATAGAATTAAAATTAAAATTACAATTACATTCATGACATAATATTTAATAAATATTATGGTCATTTAATAATATTAAATTAATTAATAAACATTATCACGATTATGATAACCATCGTACAAATACCATATATTTTGACTAATAAAAACATTCAAACATCAAATTAACATCATCACAACACAAACATCAAATATACATCTCAATATGCAAAATAACTCATGCTATCACATATACACATCTATCTGCAAGCTAAACATTAAATGAACATATCTAACACGACCTAACAATATGCACCACATCATGATGATCACCAACATGAAAATTAAGTACAACGACAACATGAACATAAAATACATGGACCATATATATATATATATATATATATATAACGTTAAAAATATACAACTGTAATATAAATGTCATGAATCAACTCGTGGTAGTATAACAACATCAATAACAGTACAAGTGGATGCCTGTTCAGTAAAGCTGGGTGCAGCCTCGACAGTCGATGGTGGAGCTTGCTCATGATCATGATCAGTACTGATTGATGCATCCACTGGTGCTAGTACACCATCAATATGAGGCGTAGTAGTACTAGTGGAGGCTAGCTGCTCTGTCAATAGTGTAGCCTCAGTAGTCAATGGTCCTGTAGCCTGCTCATGATCATGGCTAGTACTGATGGATGCTGCAGGTTGCTGACTGGACGTGGCCGATGGTCCAGCCTCATCTCCATGATGACTGTCAAATGCTGCCAGTGGAGCCTCATGCTCATCAGGCACACTGCGAGGTGAACGATCATGAGATGCATGTGATTTGCTGCTCGCGGACTGTCCATCACGTGCTATGGCTCAAATACACCTATAAATATCGACAATCCTCTTCAATCACGTAACAACTGTCGTAGCTCCTACGACATGCCGCATCAGGTCGTACATGTCACACGACATGCCTCTCCACATTCGTAACAGCCTATCATCGACCTGTATGTCTTTGATATGAGCAGGCCTGATGCTTGCATCAAAAATCAATGCACAGATTTGGTTGCCCAACTCCATCCTATATCTGGTCTCAGGTCGATCGCGCCTAGTAAAAGGCGGTACCGGTGCACCATGAGCAGGAGCACGTCTCTCTGATACACCGGTCTCATCCTCATCATGATCATCCTCGGGCCCATTAGCCATGTCCTGATCATCATCATCAGGATCCACACCTGGATCATGTGGTGGATCTGACATCTCCTCGCCATCAAAAGAGCCAATGTCTACAAAATATATACAAGTGCACAACAATAATTAGACAGTTTCATTACACAATTTAATAAAAACAAATTAAAGAACATGTTAGAATAAATATAAATAAAATAGTAATATTACCTCTATCATCCGACAACTCATCATCTGTGAAGAGGATGTTGGGACACCCTCGCCAATCTAGTCCAGCATAAGGACAAGGGACCATAATGAAGGGATGCAGCCCACCAACACTGGCTAGTAAGTCCAGTGAATCATGTGATATCTTGGCTGGAAACATAGTGTCTCCCAACTTGGGCATCATCTGCCCCCAAATGTGCATACGGGCCTCAAACATCGGCCTACGAGGTTGTCGAACAAAACTAGGTCTCATCTCTGGAAACCTCTCAAAAAATAAAAATAAAAACTTTGAATCAAAAGGGAATTTGACCCTCCCTTGTGCATGAGCACGACATCTATCTAAGGCCATACAAAACTGCCGCAAAAAAATGGCAGACCACCTGACAAGTTGTGGTTGTTTTACTAAAGAATCAACATAATATAAAAGTGATCAACTAATGCATTTCCCGTCACTGGTGTTGTGCGAAATGGTTGAAATTATAATGGAGAGGCACTGCACGTCCTGTCTACCAAAATCACCTATACGTAACTAACCTCTAGGTACCTAAAACTTTGAAGGAGATATAGTGTATGTGCTCCAATGTACTTCGGGAGTAACCTAACCGACTCAATCGCTACACAACCATTGGCACGTCCGGGGAATGAGGAAAATCCACCCCTTTCCTCGATAGTCCCGTAATAAATAAATATCCTCATCGCGTGTGTACCACCGGTCGCACAAACCCGGAAAGCCCGTCGATGGGCATTCCACCGCGTATAAGATATCTCTCAAAAGCACACTATGGGCCTTTAGGCCGAAGTAGCCTCCCCATAATCCTGAGGTGGCCTACCCGCCAAGGATGTCCTAGGTATCCGCAATAATAGGGCAAGGGCATGCATCTCTGATCATCTCTCTCCGGAGCCTCCTCCGTTGAGCCATCTCATATTGTTCGTTGTTGTTGCCGCCGTTCCTCCTCTTCTCTCTAAATCATTGCCATATTAAATAATTTTTTTTAATTAAAACAGATATGTATTTAGGAATATATATATATTGAAAAAAACCAAACATACAAGTCGGTGCTCCATAAAAATAGTCACGCACCGGTGGTGGTGTGAAATAATATTATAGCGCACCAGTACCAGTGCCCCTAATGAAATACAATGCACCAGATGTAGTGCAACTATCTATTTTTCAAGCACCATGGACTATATCTAGTTCAGAATAGTGGTGCGCTGACTGAAATATACGCCCTGGCACATATAGTCGTGTCAGCACATCGACTTCATGACAATGACATAGTCAACAATGCGGTCTTTTACCCGAACACACCGTTGACCCTCTTGGAATGTAGAATGTGGTGGGATGACATAAACCGGGGTGGAAAATTCAGTCAATGCACCGCATGTAACACCCCAAGTTTCTATGTTTTTTAAATTGACATTTGAACCAATCCAAAGGGGAAGTGGACCCCAATGGAGAAACAATGCGTGGATTTTATTTAAATATTTATTAATAAAAATACAGGAAATAGTTATGTGTGCATTATGACTAGATTGAGATTTCGAGATCTAAAACCTTGATCCATGAGGATATGGATAAGGTTATAATTTCCCAAAACCTTTCAGAAATCCTTGAAAGGAATATTGGTAAATCAGATTGGGAGAGAAAAATCTATTTCCCCAATGAAAAGAAAAGTAATTGGGAAGAGGAAGAAAAGCTGGAAAAGTGGAAAAGACAACTTTAAAGTACCTCACAGAGGGAAGCCTAGGAAAAAACAGGAAGAAAGCATCTTGAAATTTCTGGACGCAGAAATTAGAAACAGGCTTAGGAAAGCATTGCTTAAATAAGATGTTCCAGGACAGACAAAGGGTTGTCTGTCACTGGAAGATCTCAGCTCGGGGGTGAGTTAAGGAGATAATAACTCTATGGTTGGGAGGAACTAGTCTGAGCAAGTGGTATGTACACAGGACTAAGATATTCCTTGTTGATGTAAAAATTCTAGTTTATATTTGTTAAAAAAAAGGTGATAAATTAATAATTAGCTAGAGATTAATAAATGTATATGTTGTATTTAGAATTTCCATACATTTAATAGATATTAATTGAAGAATAAGTACTTCAAAATCTGTATGGTTGTATGAAATTAGCTACTGAGGACCATCAACCAGAATCTCTAAACCTGGAAGAGGTTTAAATCTGGAGATATGTAACTCTCAAAAAAAGTATAAATTTAAAAGAGGAAAAACTTCAATTCACTTATGCTTTTATATTGGAAGGAATAAATGTATAAGAAAATTTTATATATATATATATATATATATATATATATATATATATATACCAGGAAAATATATAAATCTGCATTTCAGAAAATAAGTCATATTATCACCATTAAAAGGTATAAAATACATAGTAGCAGCAAGATGATCAGTTTATTTAACATACTACAAAATATAACTGCAACAAAATAGTAGAATAGTAAACTATGAATATGGGAACCTGCCTAGATAAAATAAATCTTGATAATGGAATTCAAAAACAGATCTTTGTGTGTAAGAGAGTTCATATAAATATTACTGTGTAATTTATTTTACTTCCTTTTTTGGAAAATTTAAATTCATAATGGCATAAGTGGAACTCTAGTTACTATTTTGTAAATAAGAGATAATTACAGTGGAGAAATACTGCATATGACAGTTTGCTTTTGAAGCTATATAGTTATGTGTAGTAAAATACATTACTAGACTTACTATACTACAGAGTTTAGTTGAAGCAAATGAAATAGGTTAAATTGATTTAATGCTAATTTTCATTTTTGGATATATATATATATATATATATATATATATATATATATATATATGCCGGAACAGTAAATACTAGAATGAACATTATAAATCAAAAGCAGTAATATGACGTGAAATAGAATTAAAGGGAATTGAAGTTAGTTATAAATTAACTTCTCTAAACGAGTCAAGTAGACCAATATCAGTTTCTAAATTTAATAATTGAATACATTCAATAGGGATGAAAATAATCAACAGTCCGTGCAAAATTATAGATAAACTCATTTAGTAGGAATTATTACAAATTTCTGTTAAACAACAAATTACAAATATTCATCATTAATAAAAATCTACTGAAACGAGATATCGAATTCATTTCTATTTCTGTTGTGAATTACGATTGATGTACTGACCTATGAAATGCAAATAAACCAGCTTATAAGTCAACTAGGGTTGACTATGTATAAACTGAATAAAATAAAAAAATATATTTCCACGAGAACTCCCAAATCGTATCGTTACCTGCAATCATCATTGAAAAATAAGTTAACGATTAACATGAAAGTTGGGTTACCAGTGAAGATAAGTTAACCTTATTAAAATTGAAAGAAATTTGGGTTACCTTCGGGAGGTTGATTTAATATAAGAAGACCATCACTGTAACGAAAAAGAATTAAACTATTATTTTAATGGGTTTTTAAACTAACAGTGAAGAAGCGTCTGAAGACCTGAATAAATTGGGTATCATGGAAAACGACTTCGAAGACTCGTATATTAGTCTCACCTGGTGACGTCCATAGGAGCATCCCCCTTTACTATGGTTGAGGCGAAAATGTAAGATCTTCAACGTAGCTTAAATGATATACCTCTCCCAGTTCCTTAAGAAAAACAAATCAAGCAAGGAACCAAGAAAAAAAAAAAAGAGTTACAGAAACAAAAAACGATTGGCTTATATGCGGAAGACAATAGCGAACAAAAAAAAAATAAAAAAAAAATAGAGATAAGGCTTTTTATTTCAAAAGTCTGTATGATTAAGCAAGACCCTTTCTCTCAGTAAGCACGGAGAGACTCATAGCAGTATGCGAATGAAAATATGTAATAGATTTAGATTTGCTATAAATAATAAATTTAATAGAAACCTTACCTTCTATACAAGA
Organism: Pinus albicaulis; assembly: GCA_034641835.2. NCBI lineage: Eukaryota > Viridiplantae > Streptophyta > Pinopsida > Pinales > Pinaceae > Pinus > Pinus albicaulis. The sequence goes on along the minus strand of JAXQQM020062802.1, from coordinate 14,725 downwards.
CTTTCGCAGAGACAATTCGAATAGGTTGGAAATATAATGGCGAACAATACGCAGTTGGGAAGCGTTGTGAAAGTTTGGTGAAGTCTTGCACCATGAAACAAAATGAAGTTTCAGCATTTGGCTCTGAAAAATACTCTTGGAAAAAAAACGAGAAATGGCAATGTCCATTTAGAATTCTGACTTGTAAACCATCTATGAAACCCTAAGCTACTGATTGGGATCATCGACCACGTGGCATCAGATGCCTAATTTAGGGCCCGGTAAACGTGAAGGACTTCTCGAAATTTCAACTGGAGACAAGTGTGGTCAGGCCAGCTGTTCACTGATAAATGCAAGTTTACCAAAAACCTTAGAATAGTATCGGCGAATATATGTATTATATCAAATAACACGGTAGCAGGTATCGTATCCATGGTTAGGATTTTGGAAATAATAAACGAGACAAAGAGTGGTCCTTTACATTTATTATCCTAATTAAATTTCACCTAACTGATACACGAAATAGAGCGGAATATCAAATTTGGTCCTTTACATTTATTGTATAGTAGATTTTTGAAAAGAGTTCATCGAAAATTGTTTTGTAACATAAATATTGTCACCTTAGGGTAAGCACTGGTTCAAATTGAAACAAATTGAAATAAATTTTAAATGACAAAAGAAAAAAAACCAAGTGAGAGTGAACCATAGTCGAAGAGTTATGTATTAGTTGAAATATGTCTAATTAGCAATACGAAGTGGAGCATAAGAAATAGACATAAACTATAAAGTCTTATACCTATATTCGATGAATAAAATGGGTATATGAATTACAAGTAATTAAAATAAGGGAACGAGAAATTGTGGGTCGAAGAATACATATATATATTATATATAAGTGTTAGTCCTATATAAATAGGAAGAATTTGTTGAACCTTTAATTAAACTGAGAGGGGGGGGTGAATCAGTTTAATGCATTCTTGATCTTTTAAAATTTTCATTAAACTTATTTACACCTTCATTTCATATCCCATTTAAAGTGAGAGTAATATTCAAATGTAAGCAGCAAGTGTTAGTATAATATAGCAATAAACTTAATATGAGAGCAGCAGGTATTAAGCAGATGATACATATCAGATCAATACATAAATATCATGCACAGAGACACCAGATATAAGTGGAAACCCATAAAGGGAGAAAACCACATCTTATTGTTGTTGTGATGCAAAGGCAAGCTCCAACTCCCTCTCACCACTGTTTTCTGCAGGCACCAACCTACAGGAGGCTCTATCCTCAATTCTGCAAGCTACAACTTGCAAGGAAGCACCAAATCCCTTCAATTTTCTGCAGGCACCAACCTACAGGAGGCTCCAACCTCAGTCAGCTACAACTGACAGCTATCAAGCTGCAACTTGATAGGGAAGCTCCAAATTCCTCAATTTAACAAACTGAATGTTTGCTGATTTACCTCAGATATCAGCTCTGTTCTGTAACTTCTCTTTCTGCTCTTCTTTTCTTAGTCTTCTCTTCCTTATACTTCTATACTCTGCCTTCTCTATATTTTCTCTCTCTCGCTCTATCACTCTACTTGAGCTTATCAAAATTGATATTATATATAGAAATTCTCACATGACTGTTTGTATTTCACAAGGAATCCGAAGTGAACAGTCATGACTCTTTGGCTTCTGTCTTCTTATTCTTTTTTCCAACTCCTTTTTAGAATTACTACAATATGTACAAATTTCCAAGCTACAATGGGATTTTGTCTTTTCTTTAGGATACTTTCCTTTGCATCACAAACAATAAAAAATAATTACATCATTTACATTCACATTCTTATATTAAACATGGTTGATTTTCACGGTGAAACAATCCTTGTCACAACGCGACATTCGATGATGGTTGACTATGATTGACGATGGTTGACGGTGATTGGTATTATAAAACTAAGGGAATAATAAACCCAAGGGATTAATATTATAAACTAAAATTAACAATAAACTTAAAGGGATTAATACTAAAACACCAAAAGATTATGAACCTAAGGGAATAATATTAGTCCCTTATTAAACCTAAGGGACTAATATTATAAACCAAAGAGACTAATATGATAAACCCAATGTAGATAAACCCTAAGATAAATATTAAAAACACTAAAATAGACATGGTTGACCACATTTGAGTTTCATATTGAGACAATCCTTGTCACAATGCGACGTTGGACCATGGTTGACCATGGTTGAACATTGTTGATTACGGTTGACCATGGTTGATCATGGTTGACTATTGCTCATCGTAATTGACCATATATGAATGTGGTTAATCATGGGTCATCATCAGTGACCATGGTGGATCTTTTTTCACCATGGTTAATCATCACTACAAGGAAAAGACCCTCTAGCGGAGGTTATAATGGAGGTTTTTAGTGTTATAAAATTAGCCAAAATTGTCAAAAAAACATATGCTACCACATCCGTTTCTAGGAATGGAGGTTTTGGGGAAGCTTTTAGCGGAAATTCAACACAGCTAAAAAAAAATTGGGCGGCCGAAGCTTATTACGGATGTTTTTTTTATTGGTGCTTTGATCAAGATTTAACACACCGGTGCGTACATGTAGACAGCGCCCCGGGGCGGTCGAAGGAGAATGCACCGGGCCATTAAGGTATAAAAAAACACCGGGCGTAGTGTTGGTGATACAACACACGAGGCCATTCTAATTGGTCTTGGGATTTGAGCGGTGCCCATAGGTCGTATAACAACACCAGTGCATATACCTTTATGATGCACCAATGCACCGTATCACAAAAAGGCACCGAGATTTATAATTTGTATCGGTATTCGTGTGGTGCACATGGTAACTACAAATGCACTAGTGCTTATAGATACATAAATGCCCCGGTACACAGTATCACACAAACACACTGATATTTATAACTGGAATCGGTATTTGTCCGGTGCCCATAGATCATAAACGCACCAGTGCGTATAGACACATAAACACACCGGTTTTCATTTTGTTTTTTTAGAAACATCGACCTCTAATAGTCCAATTATTGTGATTGTTGTAAATTCATTATTCATCAAAAGTCGACACATCTTATAACAGTATTCATATTAATTACATTTTTATTAATTAATTTGAATGTGTTGTTCGGATTAATTTGTTATATCATATTAGAATTATTGTGGCTTTTTAAAATTCATTATTCATCAAAGGTCGACACATCTTATAACAATATTCATATTAATTACATTTTTATTAATGCATTTGAGAACGACAATAGAGAACGCAATAGAATAAATTAAAACATATTTTATGATTATATATATATATATATAAGACAATCTTTATCATATAAAATGGGACAGTTATTGGTATCCTTTTGTCTTTCAATTGGGACACTATGTTCATTACATTAAACAAAATGTTTGATTTCACAGACATATATATTTCAAAAAATAAAGTGCCTTGCTTTGATATCTAAACATAGTGATCATCATTCTTCGCTTGAACTGTTGTCATTGCTAGAGCTACTTCCATGACTTGGGTTATTTTCAGGAATGTTTTGTTCACTTCGCAGCAGGAAATATTATTGTCATTGATGGCAAAGAAAGCAAATAACAAAGAAGAGGGGAATATGTACAGTATGCGTAGGCGTAGGTCGAGCAACACAAGGTAAACAAAAAGGAGACAGCGAAAGAACACTACTAAAGCGTAACAAATAAATACATAAAGCGCAGTGAAATGGTTGAGCAAAGGAGGAAGAAGCAATGAATATGGAAACAAAGTGGAAACGCTTGAGCTAAGTGACAGAGGAAGCAAATACAGAGGCAGTGAAGCGGTCGAGCGGCAGAGGCGTTAGCACAGCAGAGGCACATAAATTCTGGGAATCTTAACCCAAGCGGCATGCATATATATATATACACAACCCCTATTCCGAGAATCGCTACCTTAGCCGGAGGATATATGTATATAATTCCGAGAACCATTACCCAGCCGGGTGGTACATATAACATAAACACAATTCCGGGAATCGTATAACCCAAGTAGCAAAATATACGTATAAATCTCATTCCGGGAATCGTTACCCACGCTGGAGTACATATGTAGCGCATTACATATATATGCAGTGCCTTATATATATAAGTTTCATGTTATTGAGCTCGAATTTAAAAGGATCAAAGTTCCAATGCATATGTATTAATTTACGTGGAGCGCTTTATCAGATAAGCAAATAACCAAAGTACCGTATGGTGGGACCCCTTACCCAATCGCATCGGAGATTATAAGGGCAGCGGAACGTATAAACCAAAACTTGCGATTGCAATTGAAGCCCGAACCCGGTGGGCTTATAAACCATGAGTAACAAGTATTTGAAGTCCGGCATGATCGCATCGAAACAACCCAATCGCATCGGAGAAAATCTGGCAGCGGATCACTTGCAACTAAAAGTTGCGATTGCGATTAATCGCAATCGGAGTTAATCCAGGGTATCGGAACATGCAACAAAGATTTGCGATTGTGATTGAAGCCCGGACCCGATGGGCTTATAAACTATGACTAACAAGTATTTGAGTTCCAATCGCATCGGAGCAAGGCAGCTTGCGATTGCGATCAATCGCAATCGGAAATCGCTGGAGGAGAAATATATCGCATCGGAAAGCGTGGCAAGTGGGCCCGAAAGGGCATTTGTTAAGTATTAATATGATTCTTCATTGAAGTGGCATTTGATATGATTAAAACTTTATATAAGTTCGCCGATAATTGAAACTACGAGATATATATGTATATATACAGAAGGCGTTGTTATAAAATGCTGTAGCGATTATATTGAAATATGTCGCGTGGTCTGTGGACCCACGGGCCTTCGCTCAAGGTGGAGGGAAATTCTTTATTTAAAACAATTGGGATGTATGTTTGTTCCGCTTGCGGAACTCGCCACATCAACAAGACACTTGCTATGTACAGAGCGTTGGAATTTTTCCAGAATTACAGTTAGCAGTTTCATATATATATAAAGTGCTGATATAAAAATATAAATAAAAATGTAGCTCATAAATTCAGGAGTTACGCAGCAGCCATAAACAGAAAGGCATACAGAGGAGAGAAAGGGACCAACACAGTCAAAGAAAAGACAAATGCGCAACGATCCAAAAGGCTGTATGAGTGAGCTGGAGCTCTCATTGTAATTAAATGTAATATTTTAATTGGTTTATATTGTTTGTGATGCATTGGCAAGTCTCCGAAAGAGAGCAAATATCCCACTGTAATATTAAGATAAGCACCTACAGTTATTTTTTTTAATGAGCAGATAAAAGGAATGAGAAGACGGAAGCCAAAGAGTCATGACTGTTCACTCTAAATTCTTTGTGAAATACAAACAGTCATGTGAGGAACTCTATAAATAATATCATCTTGATATGCAAAAAGAGGTTAGAGAGATTAAATATAGAGAAGGCAGAGTACAGAAGAGTGAGGTAGAGAAGATTAAGAAAAGAAGAGCAGAAAGAGAAGCTACAGAACAGAGCTGATATCTGAGGTAAATCAACAAAAATTCAGTTTGATAAATTGAGGAAGTTGGAGCTTCCCTATCAAGTTGCAGCTTGATAGCTATCAGTTGTAGCTGACTGAGGTTGGAGCCTCCTGTAGGTTGGTGCCTGCAGAAAATCGAAGGGAGTTGGTGCTTCCTTGCAAGTTGTAGCTTGCAGAATTGAGGATAGAGCCTCCTATAGGTTGGTGCCTGCAGAAAACAGTGGTGAGAGGGAGTTGGAGCTTGCCTTTGCATCAACAGACAGCCAGGTTTTCTCCTTATGTTTCACTTACATTTGTTGTCTCGTGTGTGTTTCTTATATGTTGATGTGATTCTTTTAATCTCTTAATTTTTGTCGCTCTCAACATATGCAGTCACATTAATTTAATATTACCGCAACATTTTGGTCATTTATTCAAGGCTCAGACAAAATAAGTTTGGTGAAAATTTAGAATTGTTAAATATGTATTAAATTGATTCACCCCCCCCCTCTCAATTTAATTAAAGGTCCAACAATTGGTATCAAAGCAGGTTTCCTTTGTACAAGTCTAACAACTGAAAGGAGATCCTAGGTTCCCAATATGGCTAGTAAAGAAGGATGCTCAACCAATAAAGCCCCTTTCTTCACTGGTGAAAATTATGCTTTCTGGAAAATCATAATGAGGACATACATAATGTCTCTAGGAATAGAAGTCTGGGCTGCTGTGGAATTAGGATATGCCCCAAAGGAAACTGACACAGAGAAAGAAACAAAACAAGATTTTGTGGCTAACGCAAAAGCCATGAATGCCATCTTGAATGGATTATGTGAAGCAAATTTTATTAAAGTAATGCACAAAGACTCTGCCAAAGAAATATGGGATACTCTTGAGAACATACATGAGGGAGACAAGAAAGTAAAGACTACCAAACTTCAAGTCTATAGAGCCCAGTTTGAGAACTTAAGAATGAATGATGATGAAGACATTGCCAGTTTCTTCCTAAAAGCTGCAGAAATTATTAACAATATGAAAGCTCTTGGAGAAAAAATTCTAGAAAGTATAATTGTACAAAAGATTCTAAGATCTCTTCCATCTAGATTTAATCCAAAGGTGTCTGCAATAGAAGAAACAGCTGATTGGGAAACCTTGACCATGAACCAGCTACTTGGAAATCTAACAGCCTATGAAATGAGGCTTCCGCAGAAAAATCCAAGTACGAGGGAAGCAGCTTTTAAAATATAAAAAAAGAAAGAAGAAGAGGGAGACATATGCTCATGCTTGGATGAAGAAGAGGCAAAGTTTGTCAAGAAATTGGATAGAGGCTCAAGAAAATACAAAGGTAAACTTCCCTTCAAATGCTTTAACTATGGAAGAGTGGGACACTATGCTACTAAGTGTCCTCACAAGAAAGTAAGGAATCAGACTCAAGAGTCAGAGAAAAATAAATCAAAGAACTGGCAGAAAGGAAAGAAGTTCAGCAGAAAATCCTTCTATGCTCAACAAGACAGCAGTACATCTGAAGATTCAGATGAACCCTCAAGTGAAGAAGGAACCTCCGAATTCTTATTAATGGCCATAGAAGAACTTGAAGGTCTCCTACTAGAAGATGAAGAAGAAGAAGGGGAAGTCGACCTTGAGGGGGAGCTAAGAAGTGCTCTGGAAGAGATTGACAGACTCAAACTGAAATGCAGAAAACAGAAGGACATTCTTCTCAAGTATGTAAGAGAAGAATAAAACTCAGAAGTCCTCATGCAGCTGAAGGTAGAACTTGAAGAAGCCAGGAAGATAGAAGACATGTTACTTCAGCAAATCAAGGATAAAACCCGAGAACAAGAGAAACTGGAAGAAGAAGTAGTATGTCTCAGGAAGAAAATAGAAAATGCTCAAAGGAAAGTGGTTATAAACTCTTCTCAAACAACAAGCTCTAGTAAGTTGAGTGAAATTCTGATTGCTCAAAGATCCCCAATGATAAAAACAGGAATAGGCTATGAAGGATAATCGAGTAAAGGCAAAGAAAAGGAAAACAAAAATATAATTTTTGTAAAAGCAAAGAAGACTGATGAAGAAGCCCAGACAATTCCTACAAAAGAAGAAACATTTAATAAGGATGATAGACATCAAAAGAAATCTCTAGTAACAAAGAATGCAATAAATACTAAGATGACAGAAAAAGAATCATATGCCCCTAAGTATGTCAAATTTGGAAGCCATCAAGGGAGATTCTTCCCTCCTATGAAGAATGCCACCTGTTATGTCTGCCACAAGTCGGGACACATTGATGCATATTGTTATGCAAGGAGGAGTAATTCAAACCTGCAAAAGATGCAAACAGTGAAGAGATTGTCTCAAACAAACAAATGGAGAAAACAACCTTACATCAGGTATGCAAATAATTTCTGTGGTTATTGTTTTTATTGTAAGGAATTTGGCCATAAAATTATTGAATGTAGAAATTATGGACAAATATTGATGTTCAACACCTCAAGGAGGTTTATGAATCAAAGAAATTTTGTTCATACTCACAATTCTGCAAAAACTATGATAAAATGCTGTGTATGCAATCAAGTTGGACATATGCCTTCCAAATGTCCTTTGAAAGGATGTGATTCATCATCTCACAAAAGATACCAAACAAAAGGATGCCTCCAGTGGAAAAAGAAGGAGAATAAGTGTGACCTGGCTCTAACTGCTCAAGATCTGAAAAGCCAATGGTATCTGGACAGTGGCTGCTCAAAACATATGACTGGAGACAGGAGAAAATTTATAACTTTTGATGAAAAGAAAACTAGTAATGTTACTTTTGGCAATGATAACCAGCAGATTATGGAAAAGGACTGGGTCAAAGAGGATAATAAGGTGGAGAAAGGTCTGTGATGTATTATATTTTATAGATGGGCTGAAAGTGACCACGGTGTTAGTCAGTGTGCAGTCAGCATTTTCAAGTTTCTTTAGGCAAAGATTGTGAAGTCGTACTGGCATCATTAGTAGATATCTCACTAAAGGAGTCTAACAGAGAGTAATGTTTACATTGTGAAAGAGGAAGATGAAGCCATGCCAAGTAGCAGCTAGAAGAGTCACACATGGTATAAAAGATTGGGACATCTCAGCTTCGATCATATCATCAGACTGAGCAAGAATAAAGCTGTCAGAGACATGCTAGAAATAAAAAGGCCTTCTAATACCATATGCAAATCTTGTCAATTGGGTAAACAGACCCACACATCCTTTAAGGCCAAAGATGAGTTATCAACAAGAAGACCACTCCAGCTTGTGCACATGGATCTGTGTGGACCTGCAAGAACTAAAACACCAAGTGGAGAATCCTACTTTATGCTGATAATAGATGACTTCTCCAGAATGACATGGGTTGCTTTTCTCAAGAATAAATCGAAAGCTCTGGACAAATTCAAAATATTCAAAGCATTAGCAGAACGACAGTGATAAAATAAAGTCACCGAGGCTGACAGAGGTGAATTCGTCGTATTATGACTTTGCATCTACAAGAAGGAATATATATAAAACAACAATTTACTATTGGTAGGACACCCTAAGAGAATGGAGTAGTTTAGAGACAAAACGTATCTCGTTTCAAAAATAGCCAAAAGCGTGATGAAGAGAACAATATTCCACAAACCTGGTATAAAGACAATACGTTAAAGCAGACATTCGAATAAAGCCCATTGACATGTATAGTGACAAGACTCCCTATGAACGAGGGCAGGGAAACTCATTAAATTGGGTGATTTTAGAACTTTTGAAGCAAGTGTTACATAAAGAATAATGATGAAAATCTTGGGAAATTTGATGCAAGAGCAGATGAAGGGATATTTCTAGGATATGCATCCAAAAGTAAAGGGTACAGGTGCTACAACAAGACTCTTCGGAAAATAGTTGAGTGTATTGATGTGAGATTTGATGAAGAAATTCCAAACAATACAAGAAATACAGACTGCAGTAGTCCATTAGAAAACCATGAAGAAGACCAGAATGATGATGAAACAAGCAAGACAATAGAAGATGCAGAACTGAGCTCGAAAGCCCCCTCAAGATACACTCAGAAGAATCATCCTGAAGATCAGATCATAGGAGACAAGAAAGAAGGGGTCCAGACAAGAAGGTAGCTAACAGAACAAACAGAAGAGGTATACATAGCCATGTTGTCACAAATAGAGCCAAAGAAATTTGAAGAAGCCAACAAGGACAAGTCTTGGGTGAATGCTATGAATGAAGAATTGGACCAAATTGAGAAAAATAATACCTGGGAACTAGTGCCTAGACCCACTGAGAAAAATGTCATAGGCTCAAAATGGGTATTCAAAAACAAAATGAATGAAGAAGGACAGGTAATCATGAATAAAGCCAGATTTGTCTGTAAGGGATACTCACAAATTGAAGGACTGGATTATGATGAAACATTTTTCCCTGTAGCCAGAATGGAAGCTATCAGAATATTTCTGGCATTTTCTTGCTACCAAAACTTCAAAGTATATCAAATGGATGTAAAATCTGCATTCCTGAATGGAGACTTGGAAGAAGAAGTCTACATGGAACAACTAGAAGGCTTCTCATTGACAGAAAAAGAAGACTATGTGTGCAGACTGAAGAAGGCCCTATATGGACTGAAACAGGCTCCTCGTGCTTGGTACTCAAGACTGGATAAATATTTGCAAAAATAGGGTTTTAAGAGAGGTGGAATAGACAACAATAAATATATAAAAGCCCATGAAAATGAACTCCTGATTGTTGTAGTATATGTTGATGACATTATGTTTGGAAGCAACAGAGAAGAACTAGCAAAAGGGTTTGCTGATGAAATGAATACAGAGTTTGAAATGTCGATGATTGGAGAGCTCAGTTTCTACCTGGGATTGCAAATTCAGCAAAAGAACACAGGTACATTCATCTCTCAAGAAAAATACTTAAAAGAAATGCTGAAAAAATTCAAAATGGAGGACTGCAAACCTGTGACAACTCCCATGATCACGGGATGCAAACTGTGTGCTGATGATGGATCTGCAGCTGTTGATCAAAAAATCTACAGATCCATGATAGGAAGCCTGTTGTATTTGACAGCATCAAGACCAGACATCATGCTAGCAGTAGGACTAGTCGCTATATATCAAGCAGCGCCTAAACAAAATCACCTTCTTGCAGTCAAAAGAATATTCAGATATCTACAAGGAACAACACAATATGGACTTTGGTATCCTAAAGGCAAAAGCTTCACCTTGACAGCATACACAAATGCAGATTGGGCCAGCTATGTGGATGACAGAAAGAGTACAAGTGGAGGTGCATTCTATCTAGGAGAAAGTCTGGTGGCATGGTTAAGCAAGAAACAAACATCTATCTCCCTGTCTACATCTGAAGCAGAATATATAGCAGCAGCAACATGTTGTACACAAGTCATGTGGATAAAGCAGGCTCTTCAAGACATGAAGGTAAGAATTAATGAACCTATATCAATCAAATGTGATAATACAAGCGCTATAAGTATATCAAAAAATCCTGTGCTTCACTCAAAAACTAAGCATATCCCAATCAAGTATCATTTTCTCCGAGAACAAGTGGTTCAGAAGATAGTAAAGCTGGAGTATGTGCCAACAAAAGAACAGACAGCTGATATATTTACCAAACCTCTTGCTAGAGAATCATTTCAATATTTGAGAGATAAATTAGGGGTAGTATCTGCAGATACTACTCTCTGATATGAAGAGAAAGTACAGTCTCAGGGGGAGAACAGAAACGAAAATATCATTCCTAAAGGAAATCAGCAAGCAAGGGAAGCATAAAACAGGTCCACAGGATCAAAGAGATATAAGATAATATTCTCAGTATTATCAGCATTCAGCATGAAAAAGGTCAGTAGCAAAGCAAAAATAACATTAACTTGCTTACACCTAAAGTAGTATATTGAGCGTTGAAGCAATATCTTCTTCTATATATATAATTGCATGCCTTCCTGAAGTCGGTACAAGTATATCTCCAAGGCATTTTTTCTTAATATCAGTTACAAAACTGTGCGAAGGTTGTTTGCTGAGTTTTCAATCAAACATCTTGAATATGATTTTGCGGAAATTCACTCTGATAGAAGAGTCAAAATATCTGAAGAATAAAGGAATAACTGTGATTACCATCTAAATAAAACTGCACGGTTGATAACTAAAACTAACCAAAACATTGAAGGGTTTGTTTTGAAAACACATTATACAAAAAGGAAAGTCATTTGGCTTCTAATATTGAAAGATATTGCCCATTCTTACAATGAGTTGTAAGCTCTGGTTTGATTCATTGTTTACAATGGCAACAAGGACTTTTCAGTCATTAAATGCATCATCCCTATCTGCAATCTAGCACAGATTACAAACAACAGGCACTATAGATGAAACATAACTATAAAACATATATTGGCTCACTATATCAGACAGAGACAAAATGTATATTCAAGTTCAATAATCCTTAAAGTGTTCTCTCAACAAGTCCTGTACAACAGTCTAGAGTAGCAGGGTACAAAGACAGAAAATGGTGGTCTAAACACAAATCAAAGAAAGGAAATGCAACGACAGAGCCTATACAAAGAAATGAGGCGCCGTCCTTTGCCATTGATGTCAAAGGGGGAGGAAGAGCAAGCAACAGAAGAAAGGATTCTAACAGGAAAACAGAGGAAGTGTATTGCCATCAATGCCAAAGGGGGAGACTGTTAAAAATATTGTCATTGATGGCAAAGAAAGCAAAGAACAGCAGTAGGGAATATGTACAGCAGAAGGCAGAGGCAGAGGTTGAGCAGCGCTGAAGCAGAAACAGGCAAAGGAGATAGGCGGAAGAACACTGCTAAAGCGTAACAATCAAATACAGAGGCAGAGTGAAACGGTCGAGCAGTGGAGGTAGAAGCAGCGAATATCGAGGTAGTGAAACGGTCGAGCAGTGGAGACAGAGGAAGCAAATATAGAGGCAGTGAAGCGGTCGAGCGACAGAGGCGTTAGCACAACAGAGGCACATAAATTCCAGGAATCTTAACCCAAGTGGCATGCATATATATATATACACAAACCCCTATTCCAAGAATCGCTACCTTAGCCGGAGGATATATGTATATAATTCCGAGAACCATTACCCAGCCAGGTGGTACATATAACATAAACACAATTCCGGGAATCGTATAACCCAAGCAGCAAAATATACATATAAATCTCATTCCGGGAATCGTTACCCACGCTGGAGTACATATGTAGCGCATTACATATATATGCAGTGCCTTATATATATAAGTTTCATGTTATTGAACTCGAATTTAAAAGGATCAAAGGTCCAATGCATATGTATTAATTTACATGGAGCGCTTTATGATAAACAAATAACCAAAGTATCGTATGGTGGGACCCCTTACCCAATCGCATTGGAGATTATAAGGGCAGCAGAACATATAAACCAAAACTTGCAATTGCGATTGAAGCCCGGACCTGGTCGGCTTATAAACCACGAGTAACAAGTATTTGAAGTCCGGCATGATCGCATCGGAACAACCCAATCGCATCGGAGAAAATCTGGCAGCGGATCACTTGCAACTAAAAGTTGTGATTGCGATTAATCGCAATCGGAGTTAATCCAGGGTATCGCAACATGCAACAAATATTTGCGATTGCGATTGAAGCCTGGACCCGATGGGCTTATAAACTATGACTAACAAGTATTTGAGTTCCAATTGCATCGGCAAACAATAGTGAATAGTGATCAATCGCATCAGAGCAAGGCAGCTTGCGATTGCGATCAATCGCAATTGGAAATCGCTGGAGGAGAAATATATCGCATCGGAAAGCGTGGCAAGTGGGCCCGAAAGGGAATTTTTTAATTATTAATATGATTCTTCATTGAAGTGGTAGTTTATATGATTAAAAATTTATATAAGTTCACCGTGAATTGAAACTACAAGATATATATGTATATATACAGAAGGCGCTGTTATAAAACACCGTAGCGATTATATTGAAATATGCCACGTGGTCTGTAGACCCACAGGCCTCAGCTCAAGGTGGAGGGCGATTCTTTATTCAAAACAATTGGGATGTATGTTTGTTCCGCTTGCGGAACTCGCCACATCAACAAGACACTTGGTATGTATAGAGCGTTGGAATTTGTCCAGAATTACAGTCAACAGTTTCATATATATATATAAAGCGCTGATATAAAAATAAAAATAAAAATGCAGCTCATAAATTCAGGAGTTACGCAGCAGCCATAAACGGAAAGGCATACAGAGGAGAGAAAGGGACCAACACAGTCAAAGAAAAGAAAAATGTGCAGCGTTCCAAAAGGTTGTATGAGTGAGCTGGATCTCTCATTGTAATTAAATGTAATATTTTAATTGGTTTATATTGTTTGTGATGCATTGGAAAGGCTCCGGAAGAGAGAAAATATCCCACAGTAATATTAAGATAACCACCTATAGTTATTTTTTTTAATAAGAAGATAAAAGGAATGAGAAGACGGAAGCCAAAGAGTCATGACTGTTCACTCTAAATTCTTTGTGAAATACAAACAGTCATGTGAGGAACTCTATAAATAATATCATCTTGATATGGAAAAAGAGGTTAGAGAGAGTAAATATAGAGAAGGCAAAGTACATAAGAGTGAGGAAGAGAAGATTAAGAAAAGAAGAGCAGAAAGAGAAGCTACAGAAGAGAGCTGATATCTGAGGTAAATCAGCAAAAATTCAGTTTGATAAATTGAGGAAGTTGGAGCTTCCCTATCAAGTACTGATAGCCGTCGCTGTAGCCGATCGAGGTCGGAGCCCTCGCTCGTAGGTTGGTGCTCGTAACCGAGAGTTGGTGCTTCCTCGTAAGTTGTAGCCAGCAGCACTGAGGATAGAGCCTCCCGTAGGTTGGTGCCTCGAAAATGCGTAGTGAGAGGGAGTTGGAGCTTGCCTTTGCATCAAAACAATAATAAGTTGTGGTTTTCTCCTTTATGGGTTTCCACTTAGACCGTCGGCCTATGTGTGTGTTTCTTATATGTTGATGTATTCTTTCAATTCGATTAATTGTTTGTTGCTCTCAACATAAGTGTGGTGTCACAAATTAATTTAATATTGGCCGCAACATTTTAAGACCGTTCACAAATTAAGACTGTTCACAAATTAAGCTGTAAATAAGTTTGGTGAAAATTTTAAAAAGCTTATGTATGTATTAAACTGATTCACCCCCCCCCCCTCTCAGTTTAATTAAATATTCAACACACTAGCGT
>JAXQQM020081444.1:0-26511 GCA_034641835.2 Pinus albicaulis | reverse complement strand
TAGACAAGCTAATACATGCAACCTCGTTGTCGATCCTGCAGACAAATTTCTTGAGTTGTGAAAGACCAGTGCCTAGGACATATTAAACAGCAAAGAGTAAAAGTAATGTAATATGACAGGGAAAACTAGCAGGAAGGAGGTCTCATGCTTTCTATTCATAAAAAGGAAGTTCAAATTGAATGGGACCAAAACTTTCAGAAGTTGGACACGTAAGAGGCATATTGCAGAGACAAAGTGTAAAACTCTTACGCAAAGGCATCAAACAACTTAAAGACAATTCACTGTAAAGAGGGCCAGTTCAACAATGCTTACTAGAGATAAGTCATTTGCAGATGTTCACTATGTAAGAAAGAATGAGAAAATATCAGCTGTCGCCTAGATAATATCCAGACACACATATCACTATGTAATGGGCTTATCTATTCAAGAATCCATTCACAATAATAGCGTATTCCAAAATAACATCACATTGAAGCCAATATAGCAGAAGTATTGGATGCAGTGAGAATGGAACAAAATATCATGCATGAGCCATATTTAAAGCACTAGATTGATTCCAACATAAGTATAAACTAGGATAAGTTCACATTAAAATCAATGAGCTGCTCGCATTCCAAAACATGATACAGGAGAAACAGATGAGATAAGACAAACAATTGATCAACACGTAAAGAAGAAGTTACGTTCTATTAAGTATCAAAGAATAGAATCTTCCTTACAGACAAACCTTCTCTTCATCGAAACCCAACGGGCTCTGAACCTTCTATGCAAGAGTTAAACAAAAAGTGCATACAAAATCTTCTTACAGCATATTTTTCTGAAAAAATCTGGAACCCTGTGTTTTCTGCTATTCTTGTTTATATAGGAACTTCTCTACATGGGCGAGAAGATATTTTTGGAAAATATCTTCATCGCATGCTAGGAGTTTGTTAGAAGTCCTTGTCCAAGTAACCAAAATCATGATGAGGGATAAAAACCTCTCATCCTTTGCTGTTAAGCGCTCGGCCATTTTAAAACCAAAATTAAGTAACAGTCTGAGTAAAAGTAAATTGTTGTGGTGAAATATAAATTCCACCTGAACTTAAAAAAGTCTAACTAAGATAATAAAAAAAGTAAAAATTAAAAAGGCCACGAGGGCCGAATCATGAAATAACAATGCATCATTTGTGAGAAGGGGTCGAGGCTATTGCTGATACTGGTGGTGGCGCGTTTGCGGATGAACTGGCAATTTGGCTAAAAAACTGGGCGCACCTCTGCTGACTGTCCGTGGCAGGCTCAGGCATCATTGCAAATCCTTCTACCCTGATGAAAGCGTCAGTGAGATCGCTCGGATTTGCCTTAGTAGGGACTTTATGCTTTAACAAGTGAAGGAGAGAAAACTCTGGGTGCAGTGATGCGATCATGGTTTCGGCCTTGAGCCGGGTGGTTTTATCTGACAGGACATCTGTCCGGTCCCTTTCTTGCTTCAGGCATGCTTCATATTCTGGTAATGGTCACAGCATAGAAGGGGTGGTGGAGTCCCATCACGTCGGAAGCTCTGCTATCGTAATTTCGGCCCAAACTGCATTTGCCACATCACCATACTTCGTGCTCAGGCCTTGCCACCTCATTCTGGCCTTGGGTCCCCACCACATCACGTTATCACAATTCCGTGGGGGTATGGGTCTCTTCCCTCTCTCGCTGCTTGACCCCCGTGGAAATTCCCTTGTGTGCATATTCAAAAAGCGGCCATTCTTTTAATATATTTGTGCTGTGCTCTTTGTACCACATAATTGCACCTTTTATATTTTCGCTACCCCTTTTTACTTTATACCTCGGCCTTCATATTATTTCCGCTTCTAGCTTTTAGGCACGTGACTTCTCTTACTTAGTTTCACTTCGACCAACTCTTCAAGTATTTCACCATTTGATATAATGTTCGATGCACGACTTATCACCTTTCAGTAAACCAATGACTTACGTTAAATATTGAACAACATTGGCTCCACCTGGGGATGGAACGTTCATCCTTGAATGTGTCGAGAACTACGCAGACCACCTGTTTGTATTCTGTGAACGCCACTTCTCATCCCTTTGGAATCTTTACCTCTTCTCTTCATGATTCATCAACAAACACACATTATTCAAACAACGCTTAAAAACAGGAAATAATATACAATATGGTACATCAGGCTTTCTCAGCCCGGATCAGTACTGGAAATAAAGCTTGAGGAATTGACCATTAACAGGGGCATCCAGCAAATCTCCCTGCAAATTCTCCAACCTAAAAGTATTGTTGCCACCTTGTTCTACAATTTTGAAAGGGCCAAACCAGAGGGGATCGAATTTTCTGTGCTTCCCTCTATCTGCCTTTCGAATGTCCCATTTGAGCACCAGATCTCCCACCTGTAACTTTCTGTCTTGGGCATGTTGGTAAAAAAGATCCTTCATTTTCTCCTTATATTCGATCATCTTCTGACTCACCTGATTTCGTGTTTCTTCTAGCTCCACCAACTGATTAATCCTCCTAGTTACATCGTCAGGCTCCTCCTGATTTTCTTGCATGAACCGAGCTATTGGTAAAGCCAGCTGCACAAGAAAAACTGCTGCTCTCCCATAAACTAGTTCGTATGGAGACTTCCCAGTTTCCCTCTTGCTAGTAATTCGGTTTGCCCACAGAGCGAATTTCAGCTGAGAATCCCAATTCTTCTGATTCTCGTTGATAGTCTTCTTTAGTGCTCGGACTAGAGTTTTATTTGAAGACTCTGCAAGGCCGTTCCCTTGGGGATAATAAGCCATAGATAGACTCAGTGCAATATTATACTGCTGATAGAAGTTGACGAATTTGGTGGATTTAAAGGCTTGTGCGTTGTCGGTTACTATCTTAGCAGGACAACCAAATCTGGATATGATGTGTTCCTCCATGAATTTTATTACCACAGCATCAGTTGCATTCCTAGCAGGTATAGCTTCCACCCATTTGGTAAAATAGTCTGTGGCGGTCAATATCCACCTATGCTGACCGCTGGATTGGGGGGTGTATTTCTCCGATGAAGTCAATTCCCCACTATTGGAATGGCTCATCTACATGGACTGGTATCATGAGGAGAGGCGCGAGCTTCTGTCTCTCTACGAACCTTTGGCACTTCTCACAGGCTCTAACTCGAGTGAACACATCTCCAAATAGTTTAGGCCAGAAAAAACCAGCCTTCAGAATCTTGTGAGCAGTAGCCCTCCAACTGTAATGGCCTCCACAAATTCCTTCATGAAACTCAGCCATTATATTCTCCACCTCTTCTTCTGTAAGGCACAGGAGTAGGATACCAGAGGGGTCTTGCCAATACAACCGACCGTTTGCAATGACATACTTTTGCGACCTCAACCTCAGTGATATGTACTTAGTTTTGTCACAACTGGGCAAGCAACTGAGGGTTAGAAGGTACTCTACCATCTCTTTGTACCATGGGCTGATAAGGTACTTCATATGTATCTTCTGGGAGGCTATTTCTATTCCCTGTGCTTCCTCCTTTGCTCCATAATCTTCATTCATTGTCATATACAAATTGATACCCAAGGCCTGACAATTCGATTCAGAGAGGATCTTGGCTAAACCTTGCCCCTTGATTAATTTGGTAGGACGGATATCTAGCTCATATTCTTGTATTTTGGCTATCCATTTTCTCCTCTTTCCTTCACTGTCCCCCTGGATAAGGATGTCTTTAACAGCTACTGTAGGAACAAATGCAGTAACATGGGACTGCAAAACATACATACGGAAAGCTTTGATGGACTTCACCAGAGTGTATGCTTGCTTCTCCAATATGTTATATTTCAGCTCAGCATCCCGAAGCACCTGACTAAAAAAGGTAATAGGTTGTTCATACCCCTCTTCATTTTTCTACAACAAAACTCCAGTTACTGTATGAGGGGATGCGAAGGAGAAGATCATAAACGGTTTGGCATAATCTGGCCCGGCTAACACAGGGGCTTCAGCGAATGCATTTTAATTCTGGAAAATGCTTCTCTCGACTCTGGTGACCATTTCACCTCATTGTTCTTCTTTAGCATATCAGTTATGTGCCTAACTATCTCAGGATAGTTAGGGATGAACCTCCTTAGGAATTTTATACGTCCTAGGAACACCTGAACTTCCTTCTTGTTTCTAGGCAAGGCAATGCCGTTTATGACTTCCACTCTTTTAGGGTCTATCTTTACTCCATCTTTGGTTACAATGTGTCCGAGGAGCTTACCCTCTTCTAGTGCAAACAAAGACTTATGTGGGTTAAGGGAGAGGCCATACTTTCTACACTTCTCAAAGGTTCTTCGCAGGTGTTCTATGTGCTCTGCATCATCCTTTGAAAACACAGTAATGTTGTCCAGATATACCACCACGAACTGGTCCTGTTCTCCAATAAAGGCAATGTCCATGGCCCTCTAAAAAGTGGCCCCTGCGTTAATCAGCCCAAAAGGCATTCTGGCATACATAAACGTTCCCCATGGAATAGTGAAGGCCGTCTTCTTTTGATCTTCTGGCAACACAGCTACCTGATTATACATAGAGAACCCATCCATCGTCGACATCCGGGCAGTCCCTACCACTTTCTGCAATATGTGATCCATCTTGGGCAGTGGGCAATTATCTTTCAATGAAGCCCTGTTCAGGTTCCTAAAATCAACACATAGTCTTATTTCTCCATTCTTCTTCTGTACATGGACTAGATTTGCTACCCACTCAGAGTACCTCAATGGTACAATGATTTTAGCCTTCAGCAGTTTCTTAATTTATTTCTCAATAGAAGGTAGCAATAGTGGATTTATCTGTCTAAGCTTTTGCTTATGTGGCTTTGCATCTCCCTTCAGTGGAATCTTATGCTGCATAATGCTGACATCGAAGGTTTTAGGTCTTGATAAGACCAAGCAAACACATCCTTGTAGGACTGAAATAACTTCTGATACAGTTGTTTATATTCTCCCGGGACCTTCTTAGACAGCTTCACGATTTTAGGGTCAGCTTCAGTGCCTAGGTTCAGGTCCTCTACCTGATTCTCCTCTACAACTTTCTTTGGCTGTAATGAGACATCATTCTTGTTAAATAGCCTTACTAAAGGTACTAATCCTCGGGGAATGACATTCCCTTTCAGCTACAGAAATTTATGACCAGCTACCTTTTCTTCCCACTTCTCTTCTGAGGTATCTTCGGTCTCCGCTTCTTCACAAATGTCGATCTCCATGTTGGAGAACTCCCCGACTGTTTTCAAGAATCTCTTGACTTGCTCATAATCTTTGAATACTTTCCAGTGCTTGATGCTGTCTGGGATTGATGGCCTATAACGCACCTCAATCTCATATCTCAATAGAGGGTTCTGAGGTGGCCGAAAAGTACTAGCAGCCACTGCTAAAGAATCTGCCATTATGTTTTTCTCCCGAGGCATGAAATGGATATTAAATGCTAAGAAGAAGTTCTCCACTAGATCCCAGATTTCATTCCTATAGGCTCTCAGCCTAGGATGTTTAGCTTGGCACTGATTCTTCACCTGCCTGACTACTAATTCTGAATCTCCCAGAACTTTTAAACTTTGTATGTTCATGCTCCTGCCTGTCTGCAACCCAAGTAAGAGTGCTTCATATTCGGCCACGTTATTTGTGGCTTCATACTCCAGCTTGAAGGATAGAGGCACCCATCTTCCTGCAGGCGAAATCAATAACACCCCAACTCCGTTTCCTTCTCTAGAGTTGGCTTTGTCGAAGTGAAGCGTCCAGATTTCTGATTCGGGACTTTCTTTGAACTGCTCTGTCTTGATCTGGCAAAATGATGGTTCATGTGCATACTCCTAATCTTCCTCAAGAATTAAGCATGAGAAATCCCCCTCCCTGCTATAAACCGGAGAATTCACTTAATCATCTACTTTAGTGATTGTCTTAACAAATATGGTCTCTCTGTAGAGCCTCCTCTCTTGGCCACCAAATACAGGGATAGTAGCATAGGTCAAATCCAACTTAATCGATCCCCCAATTTTGGTTCCCCAAGATCTTGATAGTAACATGCCGAAGTGAGCTGGGATGTCAGCCACCACTATATCCATCACTACACTTTTTGCTGGGATCTGAACTAGGTTAACCACCAAGTCTATTTTCATGCCCAGGCACTTAACTCTTTTGGAGTCGAATGAGTAAAGGTCTTTGTATGGACGGGTGATCTGTAGTCCTAGTTGCTCCATGACTGAGAGGGGTAAAATATTATGGGAGGCTCCTGAATCTAACATGCAGTTATGCAGCAACAGGTTATGTATTACTAAAGACACATAAAATGGGGGAGTGGCAGCATCTAATTCTTCAACATGCGGGCCGAAAACAACCATAGGCCTTTCTTCTTGAAGATTCAGGCTGTCTGGAAGGTTTATTATCTTAGGAGGGAGCATAAAGGAAGTAACCTGGGACTGATATGCAGGTTGTTTTAACAATTCAGTCAAGGGGACCGGGATTTTTACCTTCTCGAGCTCCTTTTGTAAGTTGAAAGCAGAGGAAGACTTATCTATTGGAGCCTCTTTTAGTTCGTTATCTCTGGGGTCTGCTCTCTGTGGGGAAGGTTGGACTTCTTTTAAGGTTGGTTTAACATTAGGAGGTGCAAGCCCTTGCGAAGATGAAGGAATTTGATCAGTAGACTGTGAAGATGGGTTAAGAGGCCTCTTACCTTTTTCCGGGGGTTTTTGAGGAGTGACCTCCTTCTGTGCAGGTGCCTCTTCTTGAGGTGTGTCCTCCTCTTGATCCTGAGTGCGAGTTCTCTTTCTGGAGGACCTGAGGTCATATCTTCTGTTGAAATGGGCTTGCACGAAATCAACAAACTGCTTGCAGTAATCATCAATTTCAGGATCCTCAATATCTTCATTAGCTTTCACTTATGAATGTGGCTGCGCTTCTACTTCGTCACCTCCATGTACGGGGCATTCAATTTCATTACTATCTGATAAAACAAGGCACGCCTCCTCTTGCTCACAAGCAGTGTCTTCAGCAGAACCCTCTACTTGCCCCTCCAAGTATAGAGGATGTGGTACCTAGTCTTGTTGCTCCTTCTGTCCCCTCTGCAGTATCTGCAAGGGCGGCTTTTTGTATTGAGGGTTAGAACCTCTATTTGGAGCATTTTGGAAATTCTTAGAGGATGAATTCTTTGCCTCCATTTCAAGTTTCACCAATTTACTTGAGAGGTTTTTGATCATCTTGTTCATTTCCTCAATCTTGTCATTAGCTGAATCTCTGTCTTGGCTCAAGGTAGATACCTCCTCCTTTCCTCTTCTTCTCGTATCTTGTTCAGATCTCCCTTTGGATTTACCGATGGAGGCAAAGTTTGCCTCAAGCACCAGTGCATCAGTCTGAGCATGATCCAAAGTGGCTGGCTTTCTTTCTCTCAGAGAGAAACCAAATTCTGAGTCAAAAGCTGCAACAAACACAACCTTGGCAGCGGTCTGGTGCGGTTTCATTTCTGTAGGAAGACTCAGGTACAACTTGTTAAATCTCTTGATAAATTCAACCACTCCCTCATTGTGTCTTTTCTTGAGCGTATTAAACTCAGTAAGCCAGTGACTGTGGTCTTTCTTCTCTCCCCATTTTTTGAGGAAAGTTTCTTCCATTGCTTCCCATGTATTTACAGAACGGTCTCCCAACGTCTTGAACCATTTTCTGGCTTCACCATCAAGAGATTGCACGAATAGTCTGAGGACTACGTCTAGGTGCTCCACATTAAATTTTTCTGCAAAAGCACAGAAGACCTCAAGGTGTTTTTGAGCATCAATCTCGTTTTCTCCATTGAAGCGGGGCAGGATCTTTAGATAATCCTGCGGCATATCATTTAAAACTTGAGGTAATTCCAGGGGGGCATATTTATTTAGCAAGAAACCCGGAACGTTGGCCATTGGAGGAAGAGGTGGAGGTAACAAGAGAGCTTGGTGAGTAAGTGGGGGAGGAGGTGGAAGTGTGGTGTGGATGATGATAGGAATATAGTGAACAGAAGCTTGGGAGGATGGAGACAAGGGTGGGGTGTTGACAGCAGATACTTCAGTGACCTCCTTAACTTCTTCAACCTCTAGAGTGGGATGAAATATATAATGGGTGGTATCTATTGACTCGGCCTCGTCCTTGACTTGGATGTTTCCTGGAGGTAAATAGTCTGACTAATAACCGGTTTCACCCAGAGCCGAGTCAGAATCTTGCAATTGGGCACCCTGAGAGGAGGAAGAAGGAAAGTCTTCTAAAGAGAATGGTGGGATCTCAGTATGAACGAATTGTCTCCCCCTCCGACCTCTTCTATGTAAAATCCTCTCTGGGTCAGACACAGAGGGTGTCTTTGGCTGAGACGTATCTGACCTAAGGTGTGGCTTCCGAGGAGCCAGGACTGCGATTAGATTTTTCTGGAAAATGAATGTGGAGTCGCCAAGGTGAGGGATATACAACTCTCAAATCTCCATGCTCACCTAATTGAAGAGTGAAATAGGGTTTTGTCGAGGCCCAGGGATTTCAATTTTTCATCAACTTCGTTCCCCGGCAACGGTGCCAAAAAGATGTTGTCAATCCCAGAGACAGCCTTGAGTTGTGAAAGACCAGTGCCTAGGACATCTTAAATAGCAGAGAGCAAAAGTAATGTAATATGACAGGGACAACTAGCAGGACAGAGCTCTCGTGCTTTCTATTCATAAATAGGAAGTTCAACTTGAATGGGACCAAAACTTTCAGAATTTAGAGACGTAAGAGGCATATTGCAGAGACAAAGTGTAAAACTCTTACGCAAAGGCATCAGACAACTTAAAAACAGTTCACTGTAAAGAGGGCCAGTTCAACAATGCTTAACAGAGATAAGTCATTTGAAGATGTTCACTATGTAAGAAAGAATGAGAGAATATCAGCTGTCGCATAGATAATATCCGGACACACATATCACCATGTAATGGGCTTATCTATTCAAGAATCCATTCACAATCATAGCGTATTCCAAAATAACATCACATTGAAGCCAATATAGCAGAAGTATGGGTGCAGTGAGAATGGAACAAAATATCATGCATGAGCCATATTTTAAGCGCTAGATTGATTCCAACATAAGTATCAACTAGGATAAGTTCACATTAAAATCAATGAGCTGCTCGCATTCCAAAACATGATACAGGAGAAACGGATGAGATAAGACAGACGATTGATCAACACATAAAGAGGAAGTTACGTTCTATTAAGTATCAAAGACTAGAATCTTCCTTACAGACAAAACTTCTCTTCATCGAAACCCAACGGGCTCTGAACCTTCTTGCAAGAGTTAAACAAGAGTGCATACAAAATCTTCTTACAACATATTTTTCTGAAAAAATCTGGAACCCTGTGTTTTCTGCTATTCTTGTTTATATAGGAACTTCTCTACATGGGCGAGAAGATATTTTGGGAAAATATCTTCATCGCATGCTAGGAGTTTGTTAGAAGTCCTTGTCCAAGTAACCAAAATCATGATGAGGGATAAAAACCTCTCATCCTTTGCTGTTAAGCGCTCGGCCATTTTAAAACCAAAATTAAGTAACAGTCTGAGTAAAAGTAAATTGCTGTGGTGAAATATAAATTCCACCTGAACTTAAAAAGACCAACTAAGATAAAAAAGTAAAAAGTAAAAAGGCCGCGAGGGCCGAATCATGAAATAACAATGCATCATTTGTGAGAAGGGGTCGAGGCTGTTGCTGATACTGGTGGCGGCGCGTTTGCGGATGAATTGGCAATTTGGCTAACGAACTGGGCGCACCTCTGCTGACTGTCCGCGGCAGGCTCAGGCATCATTGCAAATCCTTCTACCCTGATGAAAGCCTCAGTGAGATCGCTCGGATTTGCCTCAGTAGGGACTTTATGTTTTAACAAGTGAAGGAGAGCAAACTCTGGGCGCAGTGATGTGATCATGGTTTCGGCCTTGAGCCGGGTGGTTTTATCTGACAGGACATCTGTCCGGTCCCTTTCTTGCTTCAGGCATGCTTCATATTCCGGTAATGGTCGCAACATAGAAGGGGTGGTGGAGTCCCAGCACGTCGGAAGCCCTGCTGTCGTAATTTCGGCCCCAAACCGCATCAAACCGTCCACGCCTTTGTATATCAACTACTCTGCGAGGCCTTCGAAGCCACGACGCGAGACGATTCCTTATCGATGAGTACGGCTCGTTTTTCTTAGGTATGCCCCTTCCCATGACCGACATATGAAATCTAAAAAGAGAAATGGAAGGAAAACGAGGAGGGAATGAAAGCGATATAAGTACCCGTATAGTAGGTGCAAATTTTCTTGTGAAACGTTGCGGGGCAGTGCCGTGATGATTGGGTAGACTTGGCACTTGTTCCCCACTTTGTGTATACCGTAAATTGGAAGATCCTGAGACTTTTTATAAAGCGAAAAGAAATATGGGAACGCGCTATCCGAGAGTCGGGTAATCGCGAGGTGAACATGGGTAGAGGTGAAATAAAGTGAGGCAAGTCGTAAGGACATCGAGCGATAAGGGGGCACGCGTGCATGTAGGGGTTAGGGCCTCGTCGGTGGAAGAGGCAAACACCGCGTCATTTGAGTTTTATACTGCGAGTACGAGCCTCGCGCACCGCCTTTACCTACGGAACTTTACCTTACCTCTCTACCGTGTACACCATTTGATACTTTGAAACATATCATTCGCAAAGTGAATTGAGTACATACCTTACTGGTCGTAAGGGCCCACATTGCATTTGCCACGTCACCATACTTCGTGCTCAGGCCTTGCCACCTCATTCTGGCCTTGGGTCCCCACCACGTCACGTTATCACAATTCCGTGGGGGTATGGGTCTCTTCCCTCTCTCACTGCTTGACCCCCGTGGAAATTCCCTTGTGTGCATATTCAAAAAGCGGAAATTCTTTTAATATATTTGTCCTGCGCTCTTCGTACCACATAATTGCACCTTTTATATTTCTGCTACCCCTTTTTACTTTATACCTCGACCTTCGTATTATTTCCACTTCTAGCTTTTAGGCACGTGACTTCTCTTACTTAGTTTCACTTCGACCAACTCTTCAAGTATTTCACCATTTGATATAATGTTTGATGCATGACTTATCACCTTTCAGTAAACCAATGACTTACGTTAAATATTGAACAATAGACCCGAAAAATGTACCCAGGAGGGGTGAACTTCCTTATCATATGCTGAGTTATATTCTGTGATTTATTTGCTGCTTATTTTTAGAGTTAAATATGTTAGATAGTAAAAATAAATAAGCCTCCTACATACAAAAAGACTCATAAACTCATCAAAGTCACTTTGTCCCAATTGAAAAACACATTAAAAAGCTTGCATACATATGTTAATGGATAATGAATACCTTGCACCAACAAACAAGTAGTTTCATTTCCAGATCATTAGTGATTACTTCTATTATTTCCTTAGGAAGAGTCTATAAAGGGCTAGCTTTGGGAGCTCATCCTTTCTTTGAAAGGTGACATATCCTGTAAATGCCCTTATAGTCCATCTCTATATTAGAAATAATAAGTTCTCACACTTTAGATCAATTTAGAAGAACCTCTAGAGTCCCATATCACTTCAGATCACTCTAGGGATGATACCCCTCATCATTCCTTCATCTTACATCAGCAACCCAGTCCCCTAGACATTGTTTTTGACTAACCTATGGGTTTTATAGGAGAGCACCAGTTCATTATCTCCAAATCCACTCTTTGGGATAGTGACACCATGTATGCCAACATAGAAACTTAGTCCATTTGCTTCATATATGCAGTACCTAAAGAGATTGGTAATCCTCCATTCCCTTTCTCGAATTGCATAACCATAACAAAAAAAATGGCACACCACATCATAAAAATGTATTTAGATTCCCCTTTTTCTAAATACATTTCGGCATGACCACAACATGCTTGGTGGCACCTATGCCCCTAAACCATCAAAATCCCAGATCTCAGCCAAAAACAACACTAAAACCCCATTTCTCTATCAGGTCGCACTTTTTAGGTCATTTCCTGGGACAGGTCACAGTTTTCTACCCAGTACCTGCTACCCAGGTCCCAAAACAGACCCCAAAAAGCATGACCTGGCCTGTTCATGAGCTCTGTGTGCCTAAACTACAATTTTGATCCCCTTAATTGAAAGAGTAGGGTTAGGCCTGTTACCTGCAACTGAGGGATATCGATTCCAATGGTCGGTTTGTCCGCTACGACCGCCGAAAGATTTAGGTCCTTCTCTCCTCTCTACATTCAACATACCTGCACTTGCAAATGAGTGAATTTGGAGGGAAAATGCCTTATTAAAAGAGAAACCCTTGATTTTTCTTTCACCGGCTACGGCCAAACCATAGCCCATTTTGAAAAATTGTTTGTACCGTTGGAAATTTCTCATCGAGCCCTCAAATGGGCATCTGTTAGTTTTTTGTGATTGATACTTCACCAGGACACATTTTTTCAAGGAAGGGTCACTTCACCGCTCCTAAAAATCACATTTCTTCACATGTAACACTTGTACTTGGGGCACCACTTTTCCTCCTTACTTGTCCTTGCTCGTGTTGATTTTCGTTATGAGTAACCATCATATACTCATGTATTTATGGTCCCCATTGTACCTTTTCTGTTTGGTAGCATCATTGAGTCGCCCTTGTTTAGAGCATCCGAGTTGAGTCATCATTGCATCCATGGAGTCTATCCCGAGTCCCTTTGTATCCCACTATAGTCCTCCATCCTCCATTGCTTGGTTCCTCTCTCTTGTTGCACATTATGGCCTTTAGTCCTACTATCTCCTATCCCCTTTGATATTGTGTCAGTTGCTGCCAGGTCATCCATGCCCTTTATGATCTAAAAAGGGAAGTCATCCGTCTGCTACTCACTACCCCCCATTTCATCATCATCCCTAGTGATAGTCTGTCAGCCGCTCTACTATTCTTCTCTTGTGCCTTAGTTGAGGATCCCTTATTGCCTCACCTATGGCGGACCTCCTTTTGTTGACATCAGATAATTCATTCCAGAAGATAGGTCTAAAGGGCAGTGTACCTTGGTTCCAACTTCCACTCTTGTTCAGCGCCTCAGATCAAGAAAAGGGCCTCCTTATTGCCCTTTGACTTGATTTTTTCTCAGCTCCAACTCCTTATAGCATGATCGAGATCCATATGCTTGATGGTTCAATGATACAGCAGATGATACCGATGATTCCTAGGTGTGTGTGAGATGTTTTCAGACCTCATGACGGGGTGGCCCTTTAGGTAGCCCCCCACAAGCCCGGATGACCTCTTCAGTACAACCTTCGATGCAACTCCATAGATTTGCTGATGTTGGCCTCAACTGCTTGCAGCGCCTTTTAGTTTGCGTGTATCAATCATATTTTCCAAGCCCTTTCCTGTTTACAAGGGAACTTTGGTTGTACTTATATATGATGTACTCATATATTATTTTATAAGTCCTGGCTGTTATCCCAGGCACAGTATGTAAGTGGGATACATTATCATGTTTTTACCTGGCTCATGTTTATGCCACCATGTACTATATTGTTTAGTCCTTTTTTACGGGATTCATTATTCTTTTTACTTTGTCTCAGTGGGCATAGGTATGCCTCCCCCACTGCTTATAGCACAGGAACTCACTGATAAAATAGACTTGTCGCACTTGTAAGTCTCGCCTCCTCAGGGTCTAGTCCTCTAGCGCTTTGGTCCACCTTATATTTCTCTCTCTCCGAATTCCCCTTCAATGTCTAGTGATTGAGTCCTTACAACGTACTTTGGTCCTACGATTAGCTCCTAATGCTCGCACACTGGGGGACAATCTGTTACACCATTTTTTGGTCATCTAACCTGTTAGTATTAGATGGACCTAAGTACACCATTTAAGACCAATTTTACCAGGGAAAATTTTAAGAATGGAAGCTTATCTTAAATATTAGAAACCTTAACAAATATCACTAATCCATAATATGTAAACTATAAAATTATTAGTGATATTTTAGTAAAAAAATTAAAATTTATAGTGATTTTATATAGTCTTTTTAGAATTTTTGCGATTTGAAGGTAAAATAATTTTTTCTTATAAAATTTGGGCGAATCACTTTTAGGAAAAAATGGGAATTGGTGAATATTTTTTTTGGAAAAAACATGGAAAATTAGCCCATCTACGAATATTATCCCCTAAAATTTTCCCTAAATTTTACCCTAAGTAAAATTTCTTTCACTATGAAAAATAACTTAGTAAACCACCTTTATTAAGTCGTTTATGGTCTAAACAGGAAACCCTATGAGGAAATATCAAATAATTCCAAATTTGTTTGATTTTCCTGAAGAAATAATTAGTTAAAAACAGTTTAATTAATATTCCAGGTCATATTTAACCCAAAAAAGGAAAATTAATTAGATAAATTATTATTTATCTTATTATTCTCTAGGAATAATTATTTAAACCTTATTTAAATAATATTCCTTGTTAAATTTGACTAAATAACTCATAAATAATTAAATAAATCATTATTTATTTTATTATTAAGTTAACCACATCCTTAAAATAATAAATAATGTAATATCCCAAAACAGGGAATTTCTACAACAAATAGAATATCTGAAGATATTCTAAAGTTAGAGCTTCGAAAAATCATGAGCATGCCAATTTAAATAAACTCATTAGATGTAAAATAACATCTTACCAATATATGAATGAACCTCAACAAGAATATGGCCTATATACTCCTTCCCAAGTGGGGAAATGCAACAATATAGGGCATAAAATGGTTGTCTTCATAAAATAACGCTATATATGTGAGGAATGGGACTTGGATCCCTTAGAATATATCATATACAACTCACATGAAGAATTAGAGCTGAAAAAAATCACTCTGGCCAACATAAACAGATCTCCCCAAATCAATATGTCTAAAATAAGCCCAAACCCCATAGCTTAGTTCATGCAAAAAGGACTGAAGCATGTACACTGTTATTTTATTGAGGTTTTATGCAAAAAATAATGAGAAATAAAATATTTGAAGTCTACAAGCATCCAATGGCTGAGAAAATGGAGATTCCTTCCTCTTTATACACAATAAGAATAACTTAGCAAGGGTTTTAAGAAAGTACAAGGTGTAAAAGAGAAGATCTGCAGATCTAGATATGGAAAACACAATATACTGTAGCTATGTACATAAATAGCTGGAAATTTACAAGAAAGAGAAGAAGAATGAAATATAGAGCTTTCTGAGAGAAGGGTTGGCCCTTCCTCCAAGGAACAAGCTCACAAGCAAGGGTTTAAACCCTGCTATTGCAGCACTCTGGAAAAGGACATATTTTCTAAAAATAACTGCGCTATAGAAGAGGGGAAATGATTTGGCCACATGCCAAGATGTGAAATATGCTTTGGAATCTCCTCTACAGATATTGCAAAGCAAGGGGAGCTCCCTCCTCTGAAAGATAAGCTCAGGAGCTGGTGTTGTAAGTCTCCCACTACAACACCCTACAACACAACATCCCCTGCTATAGGAATAACGCTGTGGCTAAAGGAGGATGCTTGGCCACAAGCCTGGATGTGGGAAAGTGAAGAAAAATTCTCCTCCAAGAGATCACTCAAGGAAGGAGAAGGAATCCCTAAGCAGTAATGCCTTGTGCTAAACAACACTGCATACTCAACTCAACAGCTGAAGAATGCTCAATAGTCTAAGCAGACCAACATCAATAATCCATAAGCTAACCTCAAATGTTTGCTATCTTCCTCCTTATAAATTTTGTGAACCTCCTCACCTTGGGTCCCACCCTTTAGGATTTCCAACACCACATGGTTACTTTCCCTCCAAAAATACGTTGTAGCTCTATCAAGGCTACTCCTCCATACTGCGTTGTTGACTTGGTAAACTTGATTCAATCAACATGAACCTCTTCTTGTTCACACATGGAAAGTGCAAAATCTAGCCACTAGAATGTTCCCTTTTTCACACCAAGAGGGTTTTTATGCTAATACAAGTTAAGTATGGGTCTTTTTCCCCCATTTATTCATCTACTAGGTGCAAAGATCAAAAATTAATATTCCTATTAGTTGCATGCTAATTTTAGGAATATTACATTCCTCCCCTCCCAAATGTTGCTTGTCCTCAAGCAACTGCAAGGATAGAACTGGAAAGTCTCCTCCCCTCCTCCGGTAGCATCCTCATATGATGAGCTCCCCCAAAGAATAAGATGATATCTCAACAATGAAACCCCACAGTGCCTCTCCCAAGCAAAAAAATTACCATTTGGTGCACATCCCAAATGGCTATCATCATGCAAAACTAACATACTCAAGGAGACAACTATGTGTTGTCTAAAGGTCTTCTCAAGGCATGGAGTTTGGAAGGAATGGGAAGCTTTCATCCCCAAGTGAAACCTCCATCTCCAAGCTATCATCGATATAAAATGAGTCACTCTTTCGGATAGCAACTCATGAAAAATTCCCTCCACCTTTGGCTCATGAAGTGTAGGTGGGCTGAATAGATGAACATGATAGGCAAGAGGGCCTATCCCACGCTGTCCATCTCTCGACTTATGACAAGTGTAGAGGGCATGTTGATCTTGGGCTGCAACATGGTTTCCCTCAAGTGGCAAGAAGAAGATTGAATCTCCAAGGATCCTTCCTCCAATGTCATGAGCCATGCTCACCCAAACCATCCCATAAAATATGAATGGTACCCCATCACCATATGGCATCCAAATCAGAAATTTGCGGAAGGTTATGTGCAAGTTTGGATGGTACAAATGGTTCTCCAAGTGAATAACATGTAGCTTCCCCAACTTCTATTTGAGAATATCATGTGGCAAGTGGTTCTTCAATAGGTTACAAGTTGTCCATGTTTGCTCCTCCACCATGGGGAAGTAAGCATCAATGTATATCGGTTGTACATAATAAAAATAAAAATACACTTGCCAAAAGTCATGTATATATGGGCTACTAGCATTACAAATATTCACCCTAAAGTGACCCTGAAACCCAAAAATACTCTTGCTCTCTTGTGGAGCAATGCACTGTTCATATATGGTGAGAAGACACAAATACTCAATGGAGTAATCAACAAGTAAATAAATGTATTTCTTACCATGCATTGTGAGTAAGATGAAAGTGAGGTCCATGAATAAGCCCTCCCATGAGAACCTTCTCATAAAAATCTGAAGAATGAGAGGATGCATACTCCTCTTGGAACACTCCATCCATAAAAGCATAATCCCAAGAGACAGTGCTGTATGGAGGATTTTGTCACTCCATGACTTCTCCCTTTGACATCCCATATGAAAAATCCATCCATCCACCACATACCTCTTGACAAAGGTTATGACCCAAGATAGCCAAACTCTCTCAAGAGTAGCCAACATAGCTTTGCTTCTTGCCGCCCTGTGTCATAGATCTGCAAGTGGCTCACTGGCCTCTTGCTCTCCATCCACCTCCATTCATCCAAATGTGGATGTCTCCATTCATTATCCCCCTTGATATCTTCCAAATGAAGACTACCAATCTCCCAAAGTAGATCTTCTGCCTTACACCTCATGGGAAGTTGAGATGTAACCCCTTGGAGATCTCCTAGAGAGGACCTCTCATCAATAATCCTCTTGAATCCAAAAGAATCCAAGTGTGCTGAAGGTAAAACATCATCAGAAAGTGGCACAAAACTCATTATGCCCTCCACAATCTTGCACCCTAACTCCTCATGTTGCATGCAAGTCAATAAAGGTGCAATGGAATGAATGTTTATCCCTCATTTGATCAAACCAAGGCTGCACAACACTATGCAAGCTTGTTGCTCCACATCAGCAATTTGTTTTGATCCTTGACCATGTGGAGACAACTCCCCAAGGTTTCCCCTAAAATTTCTTGAAAGGATAAAAAATGGAAATCCATGCATACCTTGGTGAGTCCTGGAAACATCTTGTAGGGTTGCAAGAGTTCCTTCCTCCAATGTGTTGGCTGATCCAACTACTGATACAGATGGCTGCCCCTCTATGATTGTGACAGCGCTGGTACAAGGCCTCTCAGGTGGAGAAGAGGAATCCTCCTTATCTTATCTTCTACTATCAAATATTCTGATTACTCGGTGAGTGAAATCTAAAAAAGTGGACACTATTTCATGACTCACATGGCTGAACCACCAGGTGCTTTCCTTGCCCTCCAAGTGTAGCGCTGAGATATCCACAACCTCTTTCTTCACTATTGGATGTAGTAGGAAAAATTCTTCTAACTTCATCACCCAAGATTATGTTGTACATAAGGGTGATCCATAAAAGGTAGACAATAGGAATCTATTGCCCCTTATCATCGTATGGCTGTATGGCCTCCTCTCTTCCTTCAGTCGGATAAACTGATGAAGATCTAGAGTCTCTTTGAAAACTCTAGGTTGGAACTTGTACTCTGCCAAATATCCACTCAGGATCTCATGTTCCAAGTGGTATTATTGCTCTTTACTCCCTCTATGAGAATAGGAAGTGATTGGGTCTTCTTCTTTCTCTTGAAACCTTCTAGAGGTCTCACTGTAGCTCTCTCTCCTCCTTGAAACCCTTTTGGAGTTTCAATGAATCTCTCTTATTTATTCTTAGATCTGAAAATTGATGAGAGTAATCTCATCCTCTCCATAATTTTGTTCTCCTCTTATTCTTATATTTTTATTGGATCTGAAATCCACAGGCTGAGACAAGATGGCAGCTCTGATACCACTATAATATCCCAAAACATGGAATTTCTACAACAAATAGAATATCTGAAGATATTATAAAGTTGGAGCTTCAGCAAACCATGAGCATGGCAATGTAAAACAGCTCCTTAAATTTAAAAGAACATCTTACCAGCAGATGAATGAACCTCAGCAAGAATATGGCCTATATACTCCTTCCCAAGTGGGGAAATGCAACAATATAGGGCATAAAATGATTGTCTTCAGAAAATAACGTTATATATGTGAGGAATGGGACTTGGATCCCTTAGAATATATCATATACAACTCACATGCAGAATTAGAACTGAAAAAAATCACTATAGCCAACATAAAAAGATCTCCCCAAATCAATATGTCTCAAATAAGCCCAAACCCCATAGCTTAGTTCATGAAAAAAGGAATGAAGCAAGTAAAACATTATTTTATTGAGGTTTTATGTGACAAATAATGAGAAATAATATATCTGGAGTCTAGAAGCATCCAATGGCTGAGAAAATGGAGATTCCTTCCTCTTTATACACAATAAGAATAACCCGACAAGGGTTTCAAGAAAGTACAAGGTGTAAAAGAATAAATCTGCAGATCTAGATCTGGAAAACACAGTATACTACAACTCTATACATAAATAGCTAGAAATTTACAAGAAAGAGAATAAGAATGAAATACAGAGCTTTTCGGGAGAAGGGTTGGCCCTTCCTCCAAGGAAGAAGCTCACAAGCAAGGGTTTAAACCCTGCTACTGCAGCACTCTGGAAAAGGACATAGTTTCTGCAAATAACTATGCTATAGAAGAGGGTAAATGATTTTCCCACATGCCAAACTGTGAAACATGCTCTGGAATTTGCTATATAGATCTTGCAAAGCAAGGGGAGCTCCCTCCTCTGAAAGATAAGTTCAGGAGCTGGTGTTGTAAGTCTCCCACTGCAACACCCTATAACACAACATCCCTTGCTATAGGAATAATGCTGTGGCTGAAGGAGGATGCTTGGCCACAAGCCTAGATGTGGGAAAGTGAAGAAAAATCCTCCTCCAAGATATCACTCAAGGAAAGAGAAGGAATGCCTTGTGCTAAGCAGCACTACATACTCAACTCAACAGCTGAAGAATGCTCAGTATTCTAATCAGACCAACATCAACAATCCATAAGCTAACCTCAAATGTCTGCTATCTTCCTCCTTATAAAGTTTGTGAGCCTCCTCACCTTGGGTCCCACCCTTTAGGGTTTCCAACACCACATGGTTACTTTCCCTCCAAAACTGCATTGTAGCTCTATCAAGGCTACTCCTCCATACTGCGTTGTTGACTTGGTCAACTTGACTGAATCAACATGAACCTCTTCCTGTTCACACATGGAAAGTGTAAAATCCAGCCACTAGAATGTCCCCTTTTTCACACCAAGAGGGTTTTTATGCTAATACAAGTTAAGTATGGATATTTTTCCCCCATTTATTCATCTACTAGGTGCAAAGATCAAAATTTAACATTCCTATTAGCTGCATGCTAATTTTAGGAATATTACAAATAAATCATTTATTTATTTATTATTTACAAATAAAGGGATTTGACCCAAGTCAAATTATTTTTCCCTCCAGCAAATATAATAAAATATTTCATAATACTTGGATCTAGAATTTGTTAATAATATTTTAACTATGCACCAATATATAGACTAACTCAATATTTTTTTATAAATAGAAGTGTTTTTCCATTCACTCACTACCTTTTGTTTCCTAAAGATCACTCTGGATCTATACTTTTGGTCTGACTTTGATCCACCATCATTGTCATATTTTGCTACCATTTTTCTTGTGAGCTCCCTTTGAGTTCCATTTTTGTCTGGGTTTTCTACACCATTAAGAGAGAGGGATTTTAGATCTGAAGTGCTGAGGACTTACAAGAACCCATCCCATTGAGGAGGACTAGTAACATATTTCTATTTTCTCCTCCTAGGTGTCATAAATACAAAAAATTCTTTGAAACAATCTTGTCTTGTCTATTGGATGCATGGAGCAACTCTTGCTTTTATTTACTGCTTAATGTCTTTCAATGCATAGATCTATATTTTTGCAGCATTTATCTTGGTCAACTAATTGCAGATCTAAAGATATTGACATCCATATTTGCTATTAGGGTTTTTTTTTTATGTGTGGCTAAAGTGAGCCTTTTTTGTACACCTGCGATTAATATTCATACTAACACATACCATCCACTTACCATTGTTTTTAGGTACCATCACCAAGGGAGAAACCCACTAACTATTTGAAATTGTGTAAATGAAGTTTACATTCAACAACTTCTTTAATTCTTCTTTCACTATTTCCCTAAGATTTGGATTCATCCTTCTTTGAGGTTGTCTGATAGGTTTAAAATTTTCCTCAATGTAGATGTGATGTATACAAGTATTAGGAATAATTCCTTTCAAGTCAGTGATTTCCCATGCATATGAAGAAGAATTTTTTTTTAATGTTTTGATTAACTTTTCTTATTGTAATCTTTCTAAGTTTTTGTTTATGTTCAAATATTTTCCTGGAAATATTTCAACTGTAGAGTTACCAAATTCTTCCATATAATATAGAGACATTTGCCTAGATGACAAGTATTCAATATTGCAGTGTTCTTGAAAATGATCATGTTCATATTTTGAAGATGATTCAAAGTTTTCTATTGAATTTAAGATTTGACTATCTTTACTAATACAAGAAATAGTAAAGAGAGGTTGTATATCATTGTCATCATCAATCCATTCT
This sequence comes from Pinus albicaulis, assembly GCA_034641835.2. Lineage (NCBI taxonomy): Eukaryota > Viridiplantae > Streptophyta > Pinopsida > Pinales > Pinaceae > Pinus > Pinus albicaulis. Next base: position 5,111 of record JAXQQM020081444.1, on the reverse strand, counting down.
TCATCTTCTATTTCTGTGATTGTTTTTTTCTGGAGGATATAAAGTGAATTTCTTTGTTGAATTACCATCACATATATACATGTCACTAGATCTATAGCCAATGAAAGCATTAGTTGTAGCCAACCAAGGTATTCCTAATATTAGTGGATGTTCTCCAAGATTTTTCTTGGTGGTTAAAATCATAAAATCAACCGAATACTCCCAAGAGTCTAAGGATACTGAAATTCCTTCTAATACACCATCTGGCTTGATTACTATTATGTATGCTAATTGCAGTAATGTAGGTGTATACTGAAGATTTGGAAACTTGAGTTGTTCCATGGTTTTTTTTCTCATGATGTTTATGGCTGCTCCTAAATCAATCAATGTATTTGGAATTTCAATACCATTGATATGTGTTTTTACAACAAGACTTCCTAGCTCTAAATATTTTTGTATGGGAATTTTCACCATCATAATGTTTGCAATTTTTCCTACTAGTTGAATTCTTTTTATTTCTTTTTCTTTTCTTCCCGTTCTCTTCATGCTCAACTCTCTTATTGGCTTGGCTTGAATTGGAATCTCGTTAATGGTTTGCAACAAAGTAATTTTGATACAAACATTTTTCAACTCATCTAGAAAATATTAATTGGGAAACATTTATTTGTTTTTCTATTCCTCTATCAACTTGTAATATTTCAGGAAAAGGAGGGTTAGAAATAGATACTAATGGCTTCTCTATTATAGGAGTTGAGTTTATTGGTTTTTTGGCTTTTCATTTTCAAAATTCTGGTTTTGTTGAAGAGATGTCCCTTCTTCAGAAATTTTATTTTGCTGTAGAGAAATTTCTTCATAAAAATTATCTTGTTCTTGAATGAAAACATAAGGCTTTTTCCTTTCTAATATTCTACCAGATCTAAGTTGAACATCCTTAAGATCTAGTGGAGTAATCATGTAAGTTGGAAATTGTTGTCCTTCTATAGTGTAAGCATTTTGAGAAATTTTATTATTTAGGTTTCGTAATGGTTGGGTAGGTAGTTGGTTTGGTCTTTGTGAAAATGGTAATGAAATTTGTGGATTTTGGTTTTGGAGTTGGGGTTGTTGATTTTTTTGTGGAAATTGTTGGGGAGGATAGTTTGGATAAGATGGAGGATATTGGTAGTATTGATAACATCTACCATAGGGATTTTTTATTCCTTGTGCCCAAGGTTGAGGTTGGGACCAAGGTTGCTCCCAATAATTCCAACTATTTGGTGGGGGCTGAGTATACATCTATTGCTAAAACCTTGAGTTTGTGGCCCCTGCCATGGCCTTCTAGAGACAAAACAAAGAGGTTCTACTGGAATTGAAGTTACTTCTTCCAGAAAAACAACCTTACGACCTAGAATTGAATGGAAACTCTTAGTTTCATGATTATCTATGCAAGTCACACAAGTCTCTATGAATTTTACATCAAGATGACATTATCTTAAGGCATGCTTCTTTTTGCATTTACGACAGAAAACAACTAAGGAACCAGTTTCAAATTTCTTCTTGTTTTATAATTTAAGGGTGTATATCTGTTCACTAAGACTCCCTAAAATATCTATTTTAAATTCATCAAGCATATTTCCAATTTCTTCCCTACTTATTGTTCTGGTTGCAGATTTATTCACTCTAGGGAGAGAAGGATCTCTTGGATTTTTCCTAGTTTTTTATTTTCCCCTTGAGAGATGAATACATAATCCACCAATTTCAGGTAATGTGAGTTGAGAGATGTCCCCCCTCTCCATCATGTTGATAATGTCTATCCATTCATCTCTAATGGCTTTTAACAAGAGATATTTTATAGTGTCTTGATCTAAGTTTTCCATTTTAGCCCTTTTTATGTTATAATTAAATCTTTCAATTATATCCTCTAGGATCTCATCCTCTCTTTGCATCATCTTGAATACTTCATCCTTTCGATTAATAGGTATGTAGTAATCCAAATATATTTCTATAAATGCTCTTTTCATATCATTCCATGTTCTAATAGATTGTGTGACTAAACCCATGAACCATTTCAAAGCTTCTCCTTAAGTGTTGTAGGAAATAGCTTTAATTTTTTAGATTCTTGTAAGTAGTCATAAGATCTACAAAAAACTTAAAATTCAAACAAAAAGGTTTCAGAATATTCACTTTTTAATCCATGGACCTTTAGAAGAATGGAAGGTGAAATATATTTCATTGCTGTATTTGTACTGTCATCAATTATAGGAAATCCAAAAGAATTATCATCTACCCTATTTCTTATGTTTCCTTCACCTCCTCCTATGTTTCCTCTACCTTGTCCTCCACCTCTTCCTCCTAAAAACAATATATTTTCTCCATTTAAAATTTCTCCTTCTCCTTCTCCTTCTCCTCCCATTATAGATTCCTTAGAGCTAATATGAGGTTCTAACTTTAAAGTTAATTGATATTCCTCTGGTTCTTCTATCAATGGGATATTAAAGAAAGTTTCTTCTTCTTCTTCCTCACTAGGAATTTCTAATTCTTCAGCTAGAATGTGTTCTCCTGTAGAGGTGATAAAGATTAATCCTTCAGTTGGAAATCTAGGATCTTATTCCTCTAAGATTCCCTTAGTGGATGAAGTAGGAGATCCTCCTGGTTGGATTTTTGACCTTAAAACTTCAGGAAGTGTATGTATAGTGAAGTATGGAATATGGGCTTGAGATGTCAGTGTATCACTACGTGGCCTAAGTGGGGTGAGTGGCATTGTTGGAATTACATTCCTACCTCTAGCTATGAATCTGCCCCTAGAATATCTTTCTCTACGGATGAAATTTTTTATAGATGTAAAAAATAAGGTTACCTAATTACATTTCCCTGACAACGACGCCAAAATGTTTAGCCAATTTAATTTCTTAAATTTATTATCATTAATCATCAATCGAGGTTAGTAATATGATGAAGCGTGCTTCACTATATATGCTTAGTTAACCTTCTTCTTACTTCGTTGTGTATGTTTTTATATTTTTTTGGGGGTCTTGTTTCTTTATGTCTAAAGTTTAGACTTTAAGGAATGAGAACTATGAAATGAATCAACTAAATCTAATTAAGTTTAATGTTAAAACTAGTTTTGAAAGAAGGAAGAAAAGGAAATGTTCTTAAACTATTCTAATTTGCATAAAAATGAATCAAACTTTAAATGGTTAGAATTTGATCTAAAAAAAGAGTATTTATTCTAATGATCTTGAGATTTTGGAATTGAAAGCTAATTCTAATCTATCTTAATTTAATTCTACTCCATGGATTAAAAAGATAAATCCTATGACTAAGAATTGAAATGACAATGCTATTGAAAATAAAAATCAAAGAAATTGACAAGAAACTATTGTATGACCAACTACTCAATCATCCAATTTTGGAATAATTACAAACTCATATTCTTGACATGATTTACAAGCAATTGATTATAAATTTAGTTGAAAGGATTAATCTAAGAAAGAAATTTAAAAATCATGTAAAGGCATCTCACCTACTGTATGATTTCCATACTCAATCATCCAATTATGAAAGAATGACAAAGTCATCTTCTTGATATGATCTTTACAAGGATTTCATTATACATTTAATTGAGAATTTAATGTAGGAAAGCAGTGTAAAAACATGTAAAGGAAGCTCATCTACTGTATGATTCAATACTCAATCATCCAATTTTGGAAGAATGAAAAACTCATCTTCTTGATATGATATTTAAAATCATTTCGTATATTTAATTGAGGAATAATCTAGGAAAGAAGTGTAAAAACATGTAAAGGAAACTAAGATAACTATATACTCTAATGCTTCAAACAAACTCCAATTTGGAAAATAGAAGAACTACTTCCTTGAGATGTTTTTGGTAAGAAAAATAGTACATAGTTATTCTAAAACTAATTCTGAGAAAGAATTCATAAATCTAATCTATGAAACAATAAACAATTTAATATAAGAATCATCTGTAATGCAATGTAAATTTAACTATGAATTAACAAAACAAAGCTAATGAAATTTAACTAGAAACAACTAATGAATCCTCCTTTTTTTGCAGGGGCCTTCTGTGACAGAATGAGTTGATATCCTAGTAGACTATACGCACATCAAGAAGGAACTAGAACATCGAACACGGTATTCGTATTATGAAAGGAATAGAGTCTCAAAGAATACACAACGTTTTCACAAAACTAAGGCTGTCTCCGGTTTTCAAACGACTGGTATTTAAACAAATTTAAATGTAACTGTATGGAGCTATTTCTGCCTAAAATTTTCAATTAGAAATGAAACGTAGAAGAAAAATATAAATGGTTAACTATTTATTTGCTACATCAGAGCAATCGAGAGTCTTTTGTTTTCGGATTACGCCCTTTCACTACACTTTGACCATGAGCATAGGCACCTTTTTTGGTCTAATTCAAATAGGTGGATAGGACAAGATCCATGTGAGGATCATTCCAAGGATTCCCATGTGACTCATTGTTTCATTCACTCCTCAGAACCTATTGAACCATTAAAGTAGCTGTGGAAACAACAATCAGCTGCAGAATAGCATGCGTTCTGTAGCTAAGTTACGAAAATTCATTCAAATAACAAGAACATCAAAATATAAAATAGAGACCATTCAAATGAATTCTCTGAGATGAAATATGTCATTTGTCATTGATGGGAGTTATGGATTTTATGAAAAGGTAGGGAAAAGTGATGAGAAAGGATGTCATAGAAAGAAAAATTTTGAGGTTCAACATAGCCACACTAAGAACCCATTGCATGTCCTCATGCAATTATAAAAAAATTGAACTTCCTTCTCCTATTGCATTTGTTCAGAAACCTCTACTAATACATCTAGTTTTCTCTTCTTGCTTTTCATTGAGGTGATTTCCATCCTGGGCTTTCTCATAAGGAGTTTGTACTTGAGATTGATGATTGTCTTGTTCAGAGATTTTTTATTTATTTTTAAATTTTTGTTATTTTTGTACCACAATCCCAAATGTAGGATGGTGTTATCACTAATAACTTTCTCCAATTGGTTCTACCACTTTAAAGCTTCATTCTCCTGTCTAATGTGCCTATTCACTAACTCTAGTTCATAGATTTCTTACTTGAGGGTGTTAACTAGAGGTTATTGTGGTGCG